>JAGFNQ010002252.1:263360-349667 GCA_024364735.1 Boesenbergia rotunda | reverse complement strand
GGACTGACAACATAGACCATGTCCTGAACCAAGTGGGTATAAGATGGTGAAGGGAATGGGGCACGATTCATTATAGCTGCTGAAGGGTTTCAGAATTATTTCTGAGGTCAACCGTTGATCTTTCGATTAATTGGGGATCATGATGTACTACTAGGTGCCACTCATGATCGTTCTATAATTGATTAATTATAGACGACCAACATAAATCGAAAGCCTATTTAGTCACACGCACTACGAGTAATCCGAGGGATTTGAAACGAGTTGAAAATTGGATTTTTCAATCAAGAGAGATTAAGTTTGGTTGAGCCAAACGATAAGTCGAATCTGAATTTTTCAGAGACGCATCGGAAGCGTAAAATGGCTAAGTCTTTTGAAGACTTAATAGATGAATTAAATAAGTTTAATTCATTGGGGCTTGGCTTGGATGGGCCGGCCAAAGAGGGCCTCCATCCTCTTTGCTTGGCCGGCCACAACAAAGGGAGAGACCAAGTTTTTGGTTCAATTTATAAAATAAACCAAGTGTGGTTTGTTTTATAAAATTATGGATGATATAAATTTTTATATAATAAACCAAGGTTTGGTTTATTTTTCATGGAAATTAAAATGAACCATGGATTGGTTTATTTTATAAAATCAATCATGGATTGATTTACCATGATAAGGAAATTTATTCCATAAGAGAGAAGAGACTTGATTGATTTTTTATCATGAATTAAAATATGATTTTAACCATGATATAAAATCAAACTTGGCATGATGGAATAAGTTATTCCATATTTGAGAGGCTTGATGGTTGAGAGGCCACTATATAAAGGACCCAAGGCAAGGCTTGGGTGATAATCGAAGAGACGAAGGCATAGGCTCTCTCCCTCTCTTTCTCTCCTTCTCTTCTCCCCTTCTTGCCGTGCGCCAACCAGCCCCAAGAAGGAGCACCAGCCGGCCATCCTTTTGTGGTTAGTCTTCCGACTTCTTTCTTGGTTTTTCTCGTCGCGTTCTCAGAGAATCTAGTAGTTCTCGAGAACACGAAACTCGTGGCTTTGCGAAGTCATCCCGAATATGCTCGGCGTGGATGCGAATAGAGGCGGAGCTTCCAAGGGACGTTTACGATTGGATCTCATCCCTTCCTTCGAGTTACGCGAGGTAATATGTAAATTAGTTTACGTTTCTGCAAAATTTTAAATATATGATCATGTCTACACAAGATAAACTTGCATGCTTAGATGTGTGGTTAAATGATTTAGAGAAATTATTTATGCTAAACCTTCCGCTGCACGTAATTAATTTTGAAATTACGAACCCGCATTCATGTCAACATGCACCCGGTCCCAATAGAAGGAAGCTTAAGAAGAAGAGGTTGGCGAAGCAGAGAAAAGAACGAGAACAAAGAACAGAGTGAAGGGTCATGTGTTGAGTTGTTTTTCTCTGTATTCTCTTCTTACTTGAGTTATCTGTTTGATCTATTGTGTGAGCTTCCCTCTCGAGTCTCTTGTGCTTCATCTGTATATTTCTGTGATTCTTGTGGAGAGGTTACTCCACTGAGAAGGAGAAGTCTTTAGCCGGTTTCATTCCGGGGTATGATCTGCTGAAGATCAAGGGATCGTCCACCTCACGGGTACACCATGGAGTAGGGGCAAGTTATCCTCGAACATTATAAATCCTGGTGTTCATTTCTGTTTTGTTTCTTTCTGTCTGTTTGTTTTTCGCTGCTAACCTAAGTGCAGAAAGAAAAGAAGCCAGAGTTTTTGGTGGGTGGCTATTCACACCCCCCCTCTTTAGCCATCCCAGATCCTAACAAGTGGTATCAGAGCCTGGTGCTCTTTCAACCGGATTAACACCCTAAGAGCAAATGATGGCTTTGAGAGGAGAAGGCTTCAACACCAACCGACCACCTTTCTTTGATGGAGCATACTTCCAATATTTGAGATCAAGAATGAAGTACTATTTGAAAACCGACATTGGCATGTGGTTTTTAGTCAAGGAGGGATTCACTCCTCCAAAGGATGCTGAGGGCAAGGAGCTTGAGTTCTTAAGATAGTCAGCAGAACAAACGAGGAAAGGAGTGTTGGATCGAGAGAAACGATAGAGGGGGGGGGTGAATATCGTAAATCGTTTTCGGATTGAAAAAGAGAATACGCAGCGGAGAAATTAAAACACAACACACAGACACCAAGATTTTACTTGGTTCGGAGTCGCGGTTGACTCCTACTCCAAGGCCCACGGTCGTTGACCGTTTACTGCGGGCAATACTATAATCGCGCAAAATCTTACAAATAGTTGTACAGTAGTAAGTGCAGTAAGAATACAATTAAAAATTGACTCTTCGTTACCGACGTCCGGTGTGGATTGTACTTAGGAGCAGAGGGACGTCGTCGGCGCTTGTATCTCGAGTTGGGAGGTTTCCGGAGCAGAGCGCTTGAGCAGAAGAGCGTATTAGCGTTGGAAGAAGTGTTGATTGAAGCCTTGGGGTCGAGGGGCTATTTACAACCTCCTGGGGCGCTCGGAACGTTGGGGGCGCCCCCCCATGTGTCAATCGATCCGAGCAACTCTCGGTTAGCCGTTATCCCTCCAGGATCGGGCTGAGGTTTGACCGGGGGCGCCCGGGTTGACTCGATCCGTTGGCTTCTCGCTGGCTTGAGTTGATCCACTTCGTTAGCTTGAGCCTGGGGCGCCCTGACCATCCGGGGCGCCCGGGAGCATGGGGGCACCCGGGAGCATGGGGGCGCCCCACCCAGTGAGCTACCGAAGCATTTCTTTGCTTAACTTATTTTGTATTGGCCTTGTGGGCGCCTGGGACACTGGGGGCGCCCTACTCAGCTACTTGCCTCTCTCCTTTGGGCATTCTGAGCTGCAGAAACACGTTCCTTCAGTCCTGCATGCAGGGTTAGTCCCACTAGACTGACTACGTCACACCTAGCCCAAGTAACGTTTTCTCGTCCTACGGATTCTAATTACTCTCATGTATTTAAGAGATTCATACTCTGAACATGTCATGCTCTGGCCAGAGGCTTCGAGTAACAATCCGATGATAGGCCTCGGGTATACATCTCCTCGCAAGGAGTGGTGAATCCTTTGTAGGCTGTTCAAACATCTTCGAGCACTTCGACTTATACCCAATCATCCTGGGTCCACACCTCCTTGGAGACGCTTGCTTAAGATGTCAAAGTATAAGTCTCCATGACCAAGATTACTTGAACACCGCAAGTCAAAGGAACATCGCACTTAAGCTTCAGTAAGAACTTCACTGACATATCTATATGTAGACTACCATATGATGTTTTATAGCCAGTCACTCCAATGAACTGGTTCCCTTAACTAGCATTCATGTTATCTCCGGACATCTCAACGTCACTAGCCAGTGAGAATCAGCTGATTAGAGAATAACCATGCTAGTCTCAACAGAATTGATAGTGTCCGTATTTATCAATTCATCGACTAGGGACAATTTCAATACTTCACAATTGCACATGTAGAGATAATCACTAGTTGTGAATTCATCACAAATTCTCTCATGCTGTGAATTGTATTGCGGACATTCAGTAAATGAGTTTAAGATCTCAATCAAATACACAAACATGTATACTCAAATAGTGAATATTCATTTATTAGAATAAATGATTACAATCATAAGGCGATTGCCTTAGGACACTTCTCTCATATCACCAACACCTTCTGCATACATACAGGCGTCACCCACTAACCTCTTCTGAGCTCTCAGTTCACTGAAGTCCTCTTCAGCTGAAGCTTCAAGTCAATCGTCACCCACTACCCCATCTGAGCTCTCAACCTACCTCCTCAGCTGAAGCTTCAGGTCGTCAGGTGCCGTTGAAACCTGCAAGTGTATATCAAACAAAAAGACACCAGAGAAAGTCACCCTTGACCCTTCTTCTTGCTCCTTCGTTCGAAAATCAAAGCCCTGTGTCATCTGCACACTCACAGAATTATTAGCGAAGCAAATCAGAAGCAAATCAGAAATCTGGCAACCATTTGAATTAAAGATCTGAGGTGTTGATCGGTCACCCTGACCGATCAGACACCCTCCTGACCGATCAGACTCTATTATGATCGATCTAGTGAAGTTCTGATCGGTCTCACTGACCGATCAGAGATCAGGGGATCGGTCTGACCGATCCTTAAATCCACTGGAAATTTAGCTCAAGTCACCTGATCGGTCAAGGTGACCGATCAGGCAACCTCTTGATCGGTCAAGGTGACTGATCAGGAGGATGCTGGACCGATCAGGACCTATCCTGATCGGTCCAGAACTAACTGATCGATCAAGGTGACCGATCAGGGTCTTTCTGTGAACATTCTGATCGTTTTTTGATCGGTCACCAGACCGTTCAGAAGGCCTTCTGATTCCTCAGAAGCTTTCTGGATCGGTCAACAGACCGATCAGTCATCCTGGATTGGTCTTGTGACCGATCTACTATCAAGAGAGTTCGTGCCAACTCCCTGATCGGACTTCAGACAGATCCAGCCAATCATTTCGACCCTGAGTCCAGAGAACAGGCTCCCTTACCTTCTCTGACTCAGTCTGGTCCCGAAGAACGAGCTACCGAGCCCTCTCAGACTTGTCTCGGTCTAGAGAACGAGCTACCTAGCCCTCTCTAACCTAAGCCCGGAGAACGAGCTACCGAGCCCTCTCTGACTCATCTCGGTCCAGAGAACGAGCTATCTAGCCCTCTCCGACCTAAGTCCGGAGAACGAGCTACAGAGCCCTCTCCGACTCATCTCGGTCCAGAGAACGAGCTACCTAGCCCTCTCTGACCTAAGTCTGGAGAACGAGCTACCGAGCCCTCTCCGACTCATCTCGGTCCAGAGAACGAGCTACCTAGCCCTCTCTGACCTATGTTCGGAGAACGAGCTACCGAGCCCTCTCCGACTTGTCTCGGTCCAGAGAACGAACTACCTAGCCCTCTCTGACCTAAGTCCGGAGAACGAGCTACCGAGCCCTCTCCGACTCATCTCTGTCCAGAGAATGAGCTACCTAGCCCTCTCTGACTTAAGTCCGGAGAACGAGCTACCGAACCCTCTCCGACTCATCTCGGTCCAGAGAACGAGCTACCTATCCCTCTCTAACCTAAGTCCGGAGAACGAGCTACTGAGCCCTCTCCGACTCATCTCGGTCTAGAGAACGAGCTACCTAGCCCTCTCTGACCAGTACACTTAATTCGAACTTAACTATCTGATTTCAATTCGAACTTAAATTGGTGTCAACATCAAAACAATAATCAGGTTTGACTGCATCAACAGTAACTACTATCGAATAGCTGCTACAAGTTGTAGTAGCTACTCGATATTAGCTGGTACAACATGTAGTAGCTATTTAGCATTAGTTGCTACAACATGTATAATTGGGTTATAAATTTCTGAAAACCATAATTTTTAACTCGGCTATCAGAATGTGTTATAAATTTTCGAAAATCATAACTTTTAACTCGACTATCAGAATGATACGAACTTTTTTTTAAATTATAGATCTCTGAACATGTAGCAGCTATTCAACAATGTGTGTAGCATCTACTTGATAGTGGATGCTACAACATATAGCAGCTACTCAGTAATGATTGTAGAAGCTATTTAGCATTAGCCGCTACATTTTGTAGCAACTAATATTGAGTAACTGCTATAACTATATAGTAATATTTTGAGCATCATAACTTTTGACTCTAATATCAGAACGTATCATAGGTTATTTTTTTATCTAATTGAAGGTCGTTTAGATATCTATAATCCAAACAAAGTTCACCTCATTCTAATATCGAAGTCAAATATTTTGGAAGTTTATTACACAGTATGTAGCAACTACTTTGTAGCAAGAGCTGCTATATGTTGCAACTGTTATTGCTACACCGTGTAGCAGCTACTCAATAATAGCTGCTACAACTATGTAATAAACTTTCGAATACCATAACTTTTGACTCGGATCTCAAAATGAAGCAAACTTTTTTTTAGATTATAGAACTCTGAACCATATTTGATTTGAAACCTCATTCTAATATCGGATTCAAAAGTTATGATGTTCTGAATGTTGCTATACAGATGTAGCAGCTAGTATCATATTGTAGCCTTTTGATTTGTTACACATATAAATGACAAAATAAAATCTATCGAATCAGAAATTCAGGAATGCAAATAACGACAACTAAAATGAAAAGTATTATACATGCTTTAGAATGTTGAAGAGTTTTAAGACAGAAGATAATCTAACAAGACCTATAAACACAAGAACTTGAAATAACATATCTATTCATCATCACAAATTTATAGAGAATGATTTTGTTTAATCTTGAATCTGTTACAATTCATTAACCCTAAACATAAAAATTTTCCGTTTTCAATTATTTTCTCTAGAAGTTTGAACTTCATACTGCACATGACTTTCTTTTCCTCTCGCTGTAAATGAGGTAGGTGCTAGATTTTTAGCATAATATGCTTCTATAACTCGTTTTGCCACCTCTTTAGTTTTATAGGTCTGGTGTAAATACATAAACCCTTAAAGCTATCAACCTGTTTAGATACTTCTATCCAGGCATCTTAATTCCCGGCCTGGCAGCCTTTAATGACAATATATGTTTTCACCTATATTAAAAACATATTTTAGAATAATGTATAAACAATTTATTTGTGTTAAGAGGGAATTACAACTTAAAATGAAATAACTTATCATCGAATGAATTGTTTGCAAAGTTTCCTACAAATTATATAATACAAAAATTAATATTTCTAATAAAAAACACAACACTTATGATAATATTTATTTTATAGAAAAAATATATATATTGGATATGGAGGGTTTATGCTCAAGTGTGGAGGTTTGAGAGAGACCACGTCACCTTTGTTTTTGCTGCAAGATTGCGAAGCTTGTATAGCAAGTACTATATAATAGCTGCTACAACGTGTAGCAGTTCTACTGCTTAATAAAATTATTTTGAACTTGTAGCAGCTATTAACCAGTAACTATTACAACACATGTCCGACATTGTAGAAGTTCTGGTCAAATAGCTGCTACCATGTGTAGCAAGTACTTGTACATATATTTGACGTTGTAGCAATTATTGTCCAATAGTTACTACAACGTGTAGTAAGTACTTGTACAAAATCTTCTACAATATTGTAGCAGCTAGTTTGAAGTAGCTGCTATAATGTAGTTAAGCATAACTGTTTGCTTTCACGTTGTAAAGTAGAGTAAATATTTCTACAAATCTATTATTGACCAACTATAAACAATATTGTACTTTATTTTGCTTAAATAGTTGCTTAAAGTGTCTTAGTTTTGTGTAGTAGGACTTCTACATTGTGGAATCTTATAAAATTTCGCAATGTAGACATTTTTCAAGTTTTCTACATATAAGATAACCAAAAATTTAACACTTTCAAGGTTATAGTAACAAAAGGTTATAACCGCTACTTTGAGATAGCTGCTACAATGTGTATCACCATAATATCCTAGAAGAAGCCAACGTTGTAGTTGAACACCCTAATTAAAAATTCGACAGACAGATTGAAAGGGGTAGGGCTAGCAGGGCCGGGTTTTGTTTGAGGTAACTCTGTGTTCTAAGGGAGGAGCAGTAGCAAAAGGAAGCTGCAGGCGAGAGGATCTACAGCGATGGAAGACGGTGGCAACGTCTGATTTTGTTTGAGTTTGGGGATCTTCGTCGGTCAGAGACGAGATCTTTGAGATAATTTTGCTTGCGTTTGGCGAAGGAACGAGCGACAACAACGGAAAACGACAGCGAGAGTAAGAGCAAGAGAAACTAAAGACGGCGGCGGCGAAGGAGAAACATGCGAGTGCAAGAGAAATTGAGAAAGTGAAGAAAGAGTGAGGTTTTTTATAATGGAGGGAGGAAGGGGAGAGAGGAAAAAAAAGAATATTTTAATACTAAAAAGATTGAGCAAGAGAGCGAGAATGTAATGAATTTTTAATTGGAAAAAACCGAGTTGGCAATGCCATGTGAGTGTGTCGCTCATGATCGCTCACGAAGCGCCGGACAGGATATATATATATATAGTGGTTTGAGGTTTGATATGCTAGGCGCCTCATGTGGGTGTCTAGCGTGAACGCCTCTCTTAGCACCTAGTCGCCTGAATGAATATGGGTGTCCGGCCCTATTTTGTTGTGAGGAGCGCTCACGCTGGATGTCCAACATATAAAACCTCTATATATATTGCAATTAATATTTTGATATATAACGTGCAAATGTGGCTCGTGATTGGATTGATATGTAACTAAGTCAATGATGTAGTTACTTGTTGACCACCAGTTAAATAGATTGGAATCGCGAACCATCAGTTTTTTTTGTGGATTGGAACCTTGGAACTGATAGTTTCGACCATCGAAAGTATTTTTAAGCCGTTGAGATTTTTTTATTTTTTTATCCATGATTATGATTTTGTAACCATTATTCTTCCAACTCTATAAAAGATAGATCGTTTTATTATTTTCACATTAGCTTCTTAGCAATTATTTTTAAATTAAAAAATATTGAGGTTCATCTTAGTCTCGAAAAGATAAAAAAATAGTCATTTCGAATATATATCTCGATAACACTACTAAGATAAGAAAATAGTCATTCTGAATATAAATCTCGATAACACTTAATCTACTTATGGTGAACCAAAGTAATTTCTAACACCTGAGACATAATAAAGTATCGAAATTTTTAAGGTTTAGGGATACTTCATTTTTAAAATCTTCTATAAATATTTTGAGAAAATTATTAACCCGTCTAAATAATCTTATTATTTAATTAAAAATATGAACTTTTTACTAACTAACTATCAATTAATTTGGTAAAATATAAAATTAAATTACGTTAATATTTTTTTTTCATATCAAAAAATTTTAAAACTTATTAATAATTTTAATTTCGTATCTTTGAAATTCTAAAAATTCAGAAAATAAAATTATAAATCTTAAAAAGAAAAATTAAAATCTTAATTCAGAATTAAAATTTTAGAAAATAATTTATTAAATTCAAAAAAAATAATTTTAAATTTGAATTTGAATTTGAATTTGAATTATATTTTAAATTTTCTAAAATTAATTTTACTAATTTGAACTAAATAAATTTTCATCTTAAAATGAAATAAAATATACAAATATTCATGTATTAAATTACACACGTATTGCATGTGCGCGATCGCTAGTTTCTTATAAAGTATAAATATTACAATGTCTATTACAAATTTCAATCATTGGGACATTGAAACCAAGGTTGAGCCACGTGTTAGCCTACTTGGGTTTTAGCTAGGAGTTCGACAATGTTGAGGAGGAGCTGGAGCTCGAATTTGTAGTGGAAGAAAGAAAAAAACATGTGTGTAAGAGAGAAAGGTAGCCCGGGGTTTTTTTTTATTAGCCCAGGGGTTATAAAATGTCTAGTTCCGCCGTTGCGTTGAATCAAGATGTTGAAATAAAATACCCTATGAAATTTGAAGTTGAAGTTCTCAAACATAATTATATATATTGTCATGCTGATTTAAGTTTTATCAAGCATCCCATATTTCTTGAGCTACAATTATAAATTAATAAGATAAAGGAAAAATTAATTGAAGAATTTAATAAATTAAATAATACATTTTTATATTATAATATTTGAAGTGACCACGTGGCAAACTCATTCATATATAAGTATATATGATTTCCATTGGATTGATAACTACTGGATAATTAAAAAGTATTTATTAGCATATCGAATCTTTAATCAAGCATACACTCTTATAACATCTCTCCGTTATTATATTTAATTTTTTTTTAAAATATATATTAACTTTTAAAATATTTTTATTATCACTTGATGATACTAATTCGAATACGGTAAGTATTGATGGACTCAAATATATGTTAGTCTGTTATATCCTGAGTGGCAGACGTCCATCGAAACCTCGAAGCGCTGTCAGAGGAGGACAAATCTATTTTAAGGAGACTGCGTCACGTAGGCCTCAGCAACTTTCCAAGATCGGTTTGGGAAGTCCGGTTCGGGACTTCCGGTTCAGACGTTCGGCTCGGGAGATACTGCTCGGGAGATTTTGGTCGAGAGATTCTGCTCGGGAGATCCTGGTCGGAAGATTCTACTCTGGAAATTCAGCTCGGGAGATTCTAGTCGGGAGACTCTGCTCGGGAATTCCAGCTCGGGATAATATGCTCGGGAGACTGTATTCTATATAAAAAGTAGTTTAGATCACTCAATAGTTAAGTTAAATTTCTATAATTTCAATTTAATTTTTATTAATTCTCCGTAATGGAGTATATCCTCTAACATCGTGATCCATAAGTTTTTTTTTATTTGAACCTTGGAACTGATAGTTTCGACCATCCAAAGAATTTTTTAGGCCGTTGAGATTTTTTGATTTTTTTATCCATGATTACGAATTTGTAACCATTATTCTTCCAACTCTATAAAGGATAGATCGTTTTATTATTTTCACATTAGCTTCTTTGCCATTATTTTTAAATTAAAAAATATCGAGGTTCATCTTAGTCTTGAAAAAATAAAAAAATAGTCATTCCGAATATAGATCTCGATAACACTACTAAAATAAGAAAATAGTTCTTAAGTATCGAAATTTCTAAGGTTTAGGGATACTTCATTTTTAAAATCATGTATAAATATTTTGAAAATCATTCTTTTATCTATATAATCTTATTATTTAAGTGAAAATATGAACTCTTTACTATTAGCTCTCAATTAATTTGATAAAACATAAAATTAAAATACGTTAATATCTTTTTTCTTTTCATATCAAAAAAATATAATTTATTAATAATTTCAAAAAATAAAATTATAAATTTAAAAAGAAAAATTAAAATCTTAATTCAGAATTAAAAATTTAGAAAATAATTTATTAAATTCAAAAAAGATAATTTTAAATTTGAATTATATTTAAAATTTCTAAAATTAAATTTTCAAATTTGAACTAAATAAATTTTCATCTTAAAATGAAATAAAATATACACATATTTATGTATTATATTATACACGTGTTGTGTGCATGTGCGCGATCGCTAGTTTCTTATCAAATATAAGTATTACAACGTCTCTTACAAATTTCAATCGTTCTATCATTGAAATCAAGGTTGAGACGCGTGTTAGCCTACTTGGGTTTTAGCTAGGAGCTCGACAATGTTGAGGAGGAGCTAGAGCTCGAATTTGTGGTAGGAGAAAGAAAAATCATGTGTGTATGAGAGAAAGGTAGCCCGGGGTTTTTTTTTATTAGGCCAGGGGCTATAAAATTTCTAGTTTCTAGTTCCGCTGTTGCATTGAATCAAGGCATTGAAACAAAATACCCTACAAAATTTGAAGTTGAACATTCTCAAATGTAATTATATATATTATCACGTTGATTGAAAATTTAGTAAATTAAATAATAAAAAAATTATGTTATAATATTTGGAGTGACCATGTGGCAAATTCATTCATATGAGTATGATTTTTTATTGGATTAATAACTACTGGATAATTAAAAAGTGTTTATTAGTATATCGAATCTTTAACTAAAAAGTGTTTATTAGTATATCGAATCTTTAACGAAGCATACACTCTTATATAACATCTCTCCGTTATTATATTTAATTTTTTTAAAAATATAGTTTAACTTTTAAAATATTTTTATTATCACTTGATGATACTAATTCGAATACGGTAAGTATTGATGGACTCAAATATATGTTAGTCTTTTATTAATGATTTATTTGTTCAGATTAAAATTTTTAAAAAATCAAATTAAACTAATTATTTTTTATTTATAGTCCACAAGTGAATTCAACATATCAATTATTATAAAATTTATTTCAATATAATTTTTTTTTAAAAAATCAATAAATAATAATCTTGAACAGGAAACCATGGATCAAATCATAATCGACACTTCCGTATATCTGAATCGTAACTCATAATCGCATAAAAGATTAAAATTAAGGATCAATATTTTTGAACTCGTTGAACGATCGATTTGGAATCATAGTCAGCCGGGTCGGTCTAATGGGAATGAGTTGAGCTGGAGTTAGAAGAGATTTGGTACTCGAAATTAATTAATACCATCAACAATGTCCACCATGTGGGTGCATGTGGAAGGTATTTGTCATTCAGTGTCCATCAAATATTATATCTAATCAATCAATCAGTCAGTCAATCTCATGCATATTTAATTTAATTGGTTGGCAAAAGACAATATGCAATTCCATGTGAACAATCATTGGATCAGACAAAAAACAGAATAAGAACACACATTGTAGTTTAGGGTTGATAATTTAAGACTAATCACAATTTAATAGGTGACTAACCCTCACTCAGTCAATCTACTGGTATAGACAAACCTAATTTGGAGGACTTTTATAGGGATCCAAGTGTATGAATTCGCGGAAGAGCCGGAGCGACAAGCGCGGGGGTCATAGCAATGCGAGGACGATGAGTGGCTACTAGGATAATTTTATTATTTTTATTTCTCTCACTTTATTTATTTGTCTTCTTTTTCCTTTTTGAATAGACAATTTAAGTTATTCATTTAGTAATTTGTGATTCCATTTGCGGAAAGATATTGATATTGAAGAGACCAGATGAGAAGACATTTAATAGAGACATTTCGACAATAGTTATAAAATTATAAGATTTAGTTAAGTAAGTGTGACAAAACGAGGGGAAAACTTAAGTAAAATTCCACTTAATAAAAAATTTGGAAAATATTTTCAAAAGAGATAAATAGTTAAGTATTTAGGAAATATTTTTCTCTTTTTCTTTTCAAAATTATCATTTTAAAAATACAACTTTGATAATTTTAAAATTATCAAAAAAATTGTTATCTGTTCTCCTTAATTATTAGCATCATTAATTCACTTAATGAAATAAATAATGGGGCGGTGGAAATTCTATGCAGGGGCATTATCAAACATCACTTTCTGGTTAGTTGGTGAAATTAATAATTAGGGGTGAATTTATGATTCTGATACTTTCAGTGGGCATTTTGAAAGAGAGGATAAACTATAGTTTATTGGAGTTGAAAATTAAATTCTCTAAATGTTGAGTGGGCAAAGTGAATATTTCGCTACGCTATAAATAGGCCTTCCCCGGGCCTCGAATTCGCCCAATTCCGAGCTTGCTCGCTCATGCGCCCGCCGCAATCCCTCGCAGAGCGACAGCAGCAGCGACAATGGCGATCGAGTCGGCGAAGTGCGCTTGCTGCGGCCTGCGCGAGGACTGCACCGAGGAGTACATCGGCAGGGTGAAGGCCGACTTCGACGGCAAGTGGCTCTGCGGGCTGTGCGCCGAAGCCGTGCGCGACGAGCTCAGCCAGAGGCAGCGGAGAAGCGCGGCCGGAGTCCTCGAGGAGGCGATCACCGCCCATATGTCCTTCTGCAGCAAGTCATCCAGCTCCAATCCGGCCAACAAGGTCGCCGACGGCATGCGGCAGATGCTGAGGCGGAGATCCGGCGATCTGTCCAAGCCCGCGTCGCCCGTCAAGTTCGGATTCAGAATGGCAAGGATCGGCGACTAGGTTTTCCGTTCATTCTCAGTATCCCTTTTCTTCTCTCGCACGCTTCTATGTTTCTAGTTACCGTGTACATATTTGCTCAATGAAATTGCTCTTTTTGAGGATAACATTCAAAATTTCCAACTCCGTTGAAGATTTTGATTTCATTCCTGTTGAAAGCAGCAGGATCGATGATTAATAATGGCTGGAACTCAAGATTCATTTTCAATCCCTTTTCTTCTCGATTTCGTTGAGGATTTCGATTTCATCTGTGTTGAAATTAACTGGATCAATGATTGTTTAGGGTTACAACTTCAGATTCCTCGATCGGCGACTGATTTTGATTTACTTCTTAGGACTTCAAAGAACTCTTACTATCATCAGCAACGATTACAGCTTTCATTCTTTGAGATTTCAATTTGCATCTTTTTAGACCTTCCTTGAATTTTCTGTTATATATCTTAGGATATATGGTGTGAATGGAAAAGAGATGGAGGGACTTTTAGTCCCACATGGTTACTTTCTCTTGAGTAAAAAGTGAGGAGGAGAATAAAAGGGCCCCCTTGAGAGGGGGGGCTTTAGTCCCATATTGGGAGCTTAAGGCAAAATATTTGGTTTATATTGTATCACAAGCATGGTAGTTGTGAACAAATGCTAGGGGAGAGGCTCTCTCTCACGCGTGGGTGCGCAGGGGGGGTGCAAATCCAGGGCTCGGATTTGTACTGAACCAAGTGAACTCGTGTGCATGCACGACCCGCGCACGTCGAATGTCGGACCGGTCGGGGCAAAATCTGTCCAAGCAGATAGCAGTCGACCCCCAGACGTTTGGATCTGGTCGGGTAAATGCCATTAAATGACGATTAATTCGTCATTTAATACTGCTACTCCACCTCGCTCCCGACCCCGCTGATAGCAGTCGGGTACCTCCTCAGTTCGCCACGAGCAACGAGTGTTCCGTTGTGCCCGTGGTCTGCTGTTGTATCCTGAGAGACGGAAGTCCATCTGAGCCTCGAAGTACCGCCGGAGGAGGACGAATCTGTTTCAAGGAAACTGCGCTGCGCAGGCCTCAGCAACTCCCCGGTCGGGAGACGTCCTACTGCTGTTCGGGAGATCCCGGTCGGGAAACTCCACTCGGAAACCTCTCTCGGTCATTCGGGAGCTCACTCGGCCACTCGGGAGCTCACTCGGCCGCTCGGGAAACGTCATTCGGGAGCTCACTCGGCCGCTCGGGAAACTTCATTCGGGAGCTCACTCGGCCGCTCGGGAAATTTCATTCGGGAGCTCACTCGGTCGCTCGGGAAACTTCATTCGGGAGCTCACTCGGCCGCTCGGGAGATTTCACTCGGATCTCACTCGGCCACTCGAGAAAACTTGCTCGGGTCGGGAGATTCCACTCGGACCTCACTCGGCCACTCGGATCTCACTCGGCAGCTTCGGTTTTCAACTCGGCCACTCAACAGAGATAAGTTGAAATTGTTTTATAATTTCAATTTAGTATAAAATTTCGAAAAAATCCTCCAACATTTTCGCATCCCTAATGCCTTAACAGCTCTACCCCCTTCCACTTGATCATGTGATGTTTGTTCCCTTGAGCAGAGCAGACACAAATTTAGCTTACCTCCCACTCAACCTAGTGAAGCAAACAAAAGGAAGGAGCGAGGAGAGAAATTTTGCTCATCTCACAACCGAAACATTTAATCTGTCTTAGAAACTCCTTTTAAAAATTTCCACACATATAAGTTATTTCCATAATAGAAAATGGCCACCTAAAGCTACATTTGGTAAGAGGTAATCAGCCTTGTAATGTAATCAGGATTACATTATAAGATTGATTACTTTGTTTGGTACAGTTTTAAAACTATAATGTAATGTAATCTGCATTACAAAAACTAGTAAAAGTATTGTAATCTGGATTACAATGCCATTACATTACAGGCTCCATTACATTACAAACTGGATTACATTACAGCTAAACAAACGTAGCCTAAAAGTAGAATCTAGTTCATTTGGATTTGGATTTGGTCACTAGTTTTTTAAATCGGGTATCTAGTTTTTGCAAGCCGACTAATTCCGAATTGGATGGTCTGGTCTCACATTTCGTCCACCAAATAAATTGAGAAATACTCGCTATCTGAGCGGCTAGCTTTCTAGGTTTGTCATTCCACTAAAAAAAAATGTCTTGAATGCACTATATTTGGGTTAACTGTTGGAGTGCTAACCACTAAATCAAAGTCCTCAGGATTCAATTTGGGCACTAGTATGTGACAAAGGTGAAAACGTCACATTGGCGGCTTCACTCTTCCTGGAAGGAGATAAACCACCGGGACTTCACCCAAAAACGATAATGAATGCAGGAGGGGGTGAGGCAACCAACGGAGCATTTCGTACTTATTGGAAATCAATCTCAGATTTATCTATAACAATACCCCCTGTATGAATCATCCACGTGAGCCCGTAGGAGCTTGGATTTGATCACTAGTATCTGTATTTGTAGCGGCCCTTGAACACTTTATGAAAATGTGTGTTAGGTTGACCTAAAAAGAGCATCAAGGTTTCTGTATTTGTAACATGATTGTATTTGACTTTTGTTTTCCTCTACTTATCAAAAGTAAGATGCTAACACCACTCCATCTATCAACTTTAATCATCTCGACTGTAATCATCAAAGGCAATAGCCTAGGATATAATGGATGTTATCCTTATAATTGACACGGTGATGAAGAGGTTTTATCTTGGGTTATGTTAAGCAACTTAACCATTAAAAAATAAAAATAAAAATCAACACCTAAGATGATCTCATTCAAAGGTAAAAATGAACGCAAAAGATAAATATTCTCATACGACACAAGGAATAGAAAAAGATGATTAATAAGAAGGGATTCTAGCGATTCCTTAAGATATATATAAAAAATAAAAAAATGATTACCTTCATTGACTTAATTAAATGAAAAAACTAAATTAATAGAAATTAAATTGAATTTCTACCTAAATTAATAATTCAAAAACTACCTTAGAAGCTTAAATTTATCCTGGCAAATAAGAGGATCATAAAAAAGAGGTTTACACAAATATCACGAGGATAGATTTCTTTTTCTAATTTATTTTTCATTATCAGATCAGAGCGATGCCCATTAAACATCCATTTAAATGAGGTTGCCCATATGATCAAAAAAGCTAATAAAATATTCAAGACTTATATTGATTGCAATTCAGCACTTTACCAAATTTTTTAAATTGTTTTTTATAAAACAAAAATTTCAGAACGGAATGGTAGAGACAGCCCCCTTGTTTTAAGGCATAATAAACAAAAGCAATTGTCCTACTGGTGTTATGCAGTGGTAAAATATTTAGAAGAGTAAATACGAGGATGAGAGTTTCTCAATAGAGATGAATATTTTGAAGATAGGTTTTTAAGTGTACATAAATTGTATTTTGAATTTATCTGATAGTAGAATCTATTAGAGAGAAAAGTAGTCTATTTTTAGGATTAATTAAATAAAAAAATAATGGCAATGACAATCTAACAAAGAAAAAAAAATATCTTGACTTGCTTTTTGTTTCTCAGATACATGCATGTTTTTCAATTTTGTTTTCCATAATAACATATCCCATGGTTAAATCTCTAAGGATTTTTTTTTTGTAATTCTCAATATATTACATAGATGCCACATCAAAATTATAAAAATCTATTAAGACATTTCTAATGGTTAAAGTTATCAATAACATTTTTATAAATTCTAATATGTCACGTCAATACAATATCACAAATATAAAAATCTATAAATTTTTTCGTGAGCCCTACATTACAAATCACATATATATAATTTTCATTTAATATCTTTATTAAATTTTCATTTAATATGTTAAATAATTATCATCTTTAATTTAATTTATTTATATTTTTTAATTAATATATTAAATAACTTATATTTTTTAATTTAATTTAATTTATAATTTTTGTTTAATATTTTAAATAATTATCATCTTTAATTTAATTTATTTATAATTTTTAATTAATATTTTATATTAATTTTTTTGAAGCAACGCAATATTATTTAGATTTAATATTGATGCTCTCGAAATATTATAAATCCTAAATTTATATTGATGCTCCTGAAATTGCACAACACGAATTTATATTGATTTATTAACAAAACAATAATTTAAAATATAATGATCTAAGATTTTTTAAATTTTTTTGAATAATATTGATCTAAGATATATGTTTTATGAGTAATGATAGGGACAGTGAATTTGAGACAGTGAATGGGACAGTGAATGACGTGGTAATTATTGTGTACACGTCCGATCGTCGATCGGACACTACCGGCGGCCTTCGGTCGCCGTCCCGAATCAAACTATACCCTGGGGGCACGTGAACCCGTCGGGGATCGCCGCAATTGCGATCTCGCATCATTGACCGTCGATTTCGATAGATTCACCGTTGCCGGCGATCCTGACGAGTTCACCGTCCTCCGAAGGTATAGTTTGGTTCAGGACGATAATCAGAGGCCATCGGTGGTGTCCGATCGGCGATCGGAAGTGTACACATTAATTACACGTCATTCACTGTCCCATTCACTATCCCAAATTCACTGTCCCAATCATTACTCATGTTTTATCAATGTTACTAAAGAATATTGATAACCTAACACATATCAATATTCTTTTAGAATTTTGATTAAAGATATAAGAGATATCAATATTCATAAAGAATTTTGAAATATATATTCGTTTTGATCATATACTTGTTTAATATTTGTTTTTTTAAAATTTTTTTTACTATAATATTTTTGTGTGGATATAAATATTTGATTGCTTCAAAACTATAACTATGACAACATAACATGTTTTGATTATATTATTATGACATGCTTGTTTAGTATTTATTTGCATTTAATTTTTATTTCTATAATATTTTTATGTGAATATAAATATTTGATTGCTTCAAATAGTAATACATTTTTGTTTTATAAATGATACAACTCTAATTTTTTTCTTAATTTGGTTGTATTTAGTGGTTGCTATGAAAAATATAGCAAAACTTGAATTTGAAAAACTTGACTTAACTAGAAAATAAAATTATTTTTCGTGGATTTTGGATATTGAGATCTACCTTGTCTCTAAAAGCTTAGGAGATACATTAAAAAAAAGAATAAGGAATCCTTGCAAGATCATGTAAAAACATTTGTTTTCCTTCGTCACCATTGATGATGGATTGAAAGTTTAATGTCTCATTGTAAAAATAAAATCACAAGAACTTTAAAAAAAATAAAAGAAAAGTTTGACCATCAGATAATTATAGTTCTCGTAAGAGCCTATTATGAATGGATTATAACTCAACACTATTCAAGATTAGCTCCAAACTCACACTTTGTAGAGAAAAAATTATTATCAAAATTTATTAGAAAAAACTTTCGCTACTTTTTATGCTTGAGCGCGAATTTAAAAAATATTTTGAGTTTATCTCATGCTACTAGTTGCTGAATAAATTAATGAACTAAAAATCATCAATTGTGTTCAACTCGATCTACACAGTTTCCTTAAGCAAATGGAAAATTATTACCCGAAATGAATGTTATCTCATCTTAAAATTATAAAATTGGGCTAAGTCGTGGGTGTGATAGTTGGCGTGGCCAAAGGAAAAATTATCAGCAATAAAATGGTAAAAGACTTAAAATAAGCCACCAATAGTAGAGATCTAACAATAAAGAAGTAAAAGAGAAAACATAAAAGAATATGAAGATAAGTGTTTTAAATATACGATAGAGGAGCATTGGTCTCATACCTAGCTATTATACAACAAGGCATCTTGAGGATCTATATAAAAATAGATCAAAGGAAAAGGAAAAATAGAGATAAATTTTGTTGATTATTATGATCTAGTTGGCATAGCCCTTTGGACGTCTCTGATTCTTTGCCTAGGCAGATGACAATACTTATCATTTGATTGGTGGTGGTGTGCGAGAAAATATCATATGATTGTCTTTCAATTGCAATGTCTTTTCTATTTCGAAGTTCAATTTTCATTTAAGTTGCCAATAGAAGTTACTACTTTAGATTTTATTTAATAAAGACAAAGTGTTTCAATTATAAATCTTGCATGAAATTATATTGGAATTTTAACTCTTTTACTTATACATTTATTCTTTAAGAGTAATGATAGAATATCAAAATGAATGTATAACCGATAGTGGTACAACCCACACCATTTTTTAAAGCAAAAGGTATTTTTTAGAGTTAACATTAGTTAAAAATAATATTATAACAATATCGGATGCATCAAAAATTATTAAAAGTCATAAAAAAAGTAAAAATTATTTTACAAAATAATACAAGCCTATATATTGAAAATGCACTCTATGCTAACAAATCCAGTAGAAATTTGTTTAGCTTTAAAGATATCCATCGAAATTAATATTATATTGAAATATTGAATGAAAATAATACTGAATATCATTGTAGTATATCTATATATTTGGCTAAAAGTGGATAAAAGAAAGATTGTGTGCACTCCTGTCTGTGATGTATTTCACAACAATAAAAACAATTGAGATAAACATAGTAACAAACTAGAAGTTTATTCATAAACACAGTTTTCATATTGTGGCACAACCAACTTGGTCATCTTGAGGCAACAATGATGCAAAGAATAATAAATAATTCGCGTGAAATTTTTTTAAAGAACTAGAAGATTGTTTTACGTGATAAATTTTCATGTGTGGCTTGTTCACAAGGCAAACTAATTATAAGATTTTCACCCACAAAGGTTAATGTTGAAATTCCAACTTTGGAAAGGATTCATGGAGATATTTGTGGACCTTAGCACCATCTGGACCGTATTGAGATTTCATGGTATTGGTTGATGCTTCAACTAGATGGTCACATGTTAGTTTGCTTTCATTTGAAAATATAGCCTTCGGTAAATTACTTGGGCAAATTATTAAATTACAAGCTCAATTTCCTGATTACTCAATCATGACAATTCTCCTTGATAATGTTGCTAATAAGTTACAAGATGACTATTGTATGTCAATTGGAATTTTAATTGAGCATTAATTTGCCCATGTTCATACACAGAATGCCCTAGTAGAATCATTTATTAAATGATTGTAATTAATTGCTATTCCACTGTTTGTATAGTGAATACCAGTTTAGCTAACTTGCTTTTGATAATGAAAAAAGTCCAAAGTTAGGCTTTGTAATGATCTAACAGAATTAATCAAGTCTACAGGGAACACAACCAGAAAAGTCCTAATAGGTCAAGTTGACCGGATACTAGGCGACTAAACATCATAGTAGGTCAAGTTGGCTAGATGCTAGGTTGCTGAAAACCCTAGTAGGTCAGTTAGACTGGATACTAGGTAAAGATGGAAGGCTTGGTAGATCAAGGACACTAGGCAAAAAGTCTAGATAGGTCAGTGGACCGGATATCTAGCAGGTCAATGGGTCAGTGAGAACTGGATATCTAGGGAAGTTTTGGGGATTAGAGGTCAGATGCTAAGCAAAATGTCCAAACAATATCAAAGACGATATGTTTGACACCAAGTAAACTCACCTGAGTAGAGTGGGTAAGGACGAGTTCCATTGAAGGGAATAGTAGGCATCGGTTTAACATATGATTTCGTTGGAAATTCAAAGTCAAAACCGGACAGTTATAAGAATATCACCATTTAAAATTTACATATATGTTTGTTATGCTAACTTTGTGCTGTAGTGACATAAGATTCGAAGTTGGTTGGAATAGTGAACTTCGGGTGACTGGATTGGTTACAAGTGCCTGAAGGTCCTGACGATTGGACAAGGTCTAGGCACCCGAATGGCCTAAACATAGGCTAGCGTGTTAGATCAGGTGGCACTCTCTGATTGGTTTGTACACGTCAGCATATAGGTGCCTGGAAGGGATCCAGGGCCCCAAAGATAGATAAGTCACAGCCGGATAAAGCTTCATCCTGTTCATACCATGTCAGCATACTAGGCGCCCGGGGATGAATAATTCACGACTGTATCAGATCGGATTAGGCTGAGCTGGGGGCACCCATGGCTAGTCTAAGCGCCAGGAATCCTCTCTAAAAGCAACCTTGAACATGAGCTTTAAAATGACTTGCCTATTCCTTAATACTCTTGTCTCTCTCAAGAAACACTATTACGATGTCGAATTGCTACGTTGACAACTGCGCAATACTCCTGATTTTTTTTTGTTGGCATACAAGCTTTTAAATTCATTTGTCTTTTGTACTTAATTTCTAAAAGGAATGGTAAACGTGTTACCGTTCCTCAATTTTTTTAAAAGATAAATTTTTGTCTCCGAATTGTTATTTGGAGAAGGAGATTTTTAGTTGTTTGTCCATCGGAAGTAGTCAATGATTGCGGGCCTTAGACTAGCAACATAGATTATGAACCTAGTAAAAAATAAACATGTCTCTATGCTTGTGTTTTGTTTTCTTATTTCTGCCACCTATCTTTGAACGAGTTTATGAAAAAGTGAAAAATGATACATGCTATTCATCCCTCCTTTAGCGATTTTTCGATCCTACAATTGGTATCAGAGGCGGGGAACTTTGAATTAGTGCAACTATCGTTCAAGCATTTTTTTTACTTTATCTTTTCCTTTGGTTTTTCATTTATTATCTTTTCTTAAGTTATACTAATTCAAGATCAAGTCTTGGTACATGCTTCTCGTTTTTATTTTTGTGCAAGATTCTTACGTAACCACCTCTTATCTCTGGTGAAGATTTTGACTTTTGGAAAGGTCAAATAGAACATTATCTCAAGACACAAGTCGAGATGTGGATAGTGATCTAAACTAGATTTACTATCCCTACCAATGCATAAGGAGTATCGCTTAAATGCGACAAATGAGACCCACCAACAAAGAAGAAGAGGTTGATATTAAAGCCACTCAGGCTCTCCAATGCAACTTGACCAAGAAAGAATTCGACCGAGTTAGTCCATTCATCAGTGCGAAAGATTAATGGGAAAACTAGTTGAGTAACACAAAGGGACTTTCAACACAAATGAACTCACCATATTATTCTAAAAATGGAACGATATCTAAAATTTACATTATTTAGGTTAGGGATAAAAACGATAATTCGATGTAATTTTCAACAATAATTAAAACAAAAATTAAGAAAATATCAAAAGGTAATTGATTTTAGATTAATATTCTAAATTTATAAAAAAGATAAAAAAATTTAATTATCTTTAAAAATAAAATTTTAAGATTAGTATTTTTATTATTATGTCTAAAATTAAATAGTTTTAATTAGTATTTTTTTAATTTATTTTTTGGTTTCATGTATTTTTTCCTCGAGTTGTGGTGCAATGGAAGGGCGACTAGTTATTATCCAAGCATCCGCAGTTCGATTTGTTAGAATTTTAGGGTCATATTGTAATTATAAATGTTGTATGTCATCAATTAAATAAGTCAAAATTATTGTGATCTAAATTTTGAAATTATGTAATTTGACTTAAGGGCTTAATTGTTATGAATAAAATATTATGGATATCATGTGCTAATTCTAATTTGTTGAGGGGCCAAATTAGAAAAAGGCAACCTTTGGATTCTATAAATAAGAGGTTATGGTCCCAATTTGCAGACGATGTTTTGTTTTGTTGGCCATCGACAAAACTCTTCGGAAACCTAAGGAATTCTGCAGATTGAAGATCATCTCCGAGGATCGATTGGAAACTATGGATTCCGGTACGCTTCCGCAACTTTGGTTAATCATCATGTTTATCATTTCTTAAGAGTGGAATAGAGATTAAGATTATTCATCAAGATCTCTCGACTTAAGATTTATTTTCTACAAGTGGTATCAGAGCAATCTATTTCCAATTCTTAAGAAATTTTTCTATTTTGATTCTCGTACGTCGGCAATTTCGTCTGACAGTCTTGTTCATCATGTATTCTGTTGATTGTTGAGTTCCGTAAGAACTCCCTATTTCGTTTATTTATTTGGTTGGGCTGCCGAAATATAGTATACATCGGCTAAATCCTTGTCTGATTTCCGGTAGCATCTGGTGATCATGATGATCCAATGACGACTGGAAATCGTCGCTGTAATGGAACGGCGTTAATCACCATTGTCATCCGACAATCGTGATGACAATGGTTTGGCCAGAAGGAACGACGTCGGAATTGAGACGTCAGGGATTGAGACGTCAGTTTCAGAAAGTTTCAGTTTTAGTAAATTCATGATTTCAATGGAGACCGCGTTCAATTTAATATATACATTCATGCTTATTAAAGTTACGGTTTTTTTTGGGCTGTCGATTGCATGGCATGGAAACGTTGTGTTCGGTTACCAAACACCATGATGCCAAATTAAAGTTACGATTTTTCCAGAACAAGGCGTTTTTTTTGGGGACATTATGCCAAATTAAAAAAAAAACTCTTCAAGTTGGAGACGATGAACCGACAGGCATAGTGGTTTCGATTTTCACGTATTGAAACCGCAAACCACGTTTTAGAAGATGACAGATACTTTAATTATATATATATATATATATATTCCCCTTCAATAATAATCCATTAAATTTAATTATTTAGATAAAATAATTAAATTAAATTATTTGGATAAAATAATTTAATTAACTTATTTTATAATATGGATATAAATATTAAATGGATTATATGGGAACATTAATATCTATTATTTTAAATTAAATTAAATTTAAATTATATGTCACCAAAGTGACCTCTATTATTTGAATTTAATTTTCTTTGAAATATTGAGATATTATTTAGGTATTAATTAAGGTGTAAATGTATATATTTATGTGAGTATTAATCGGCCCAAAGGAAGATTTATACTTAACAAAATTATATATTTACCTCTGATAATAAACACGTAACAATTATAAGGTTACAATTGTTATTTTTCATGAATTTAATAAATCGATCCAAAGATAGATTTATTATTTGTCATGCATTATTGTTAGTGTTTGATTATTACAACAAGAGTACCACTTGCAAATAATATTACTGTCCAAAAACTTGATATTGCTGCTGCACTAGGTATCTTTAGATGAGATTTACCATTTATTCTAATTTATTCACAATGAGCATGTTATTTATGTTATTATTCTTGTGTTCTCTTTTCAACAAGTGTTGCTACTATTTCTGCTAACTTAAATTCAGTTCCAATCCTCAATGGTACAAATTTTAAGGATTGGAAGGAGAACATTCTCATTGTTCTCGGATGCATGGATCTAAATCTTGCGCTCAGGACAGAGCAACCTACTACTCTTATGGATTCTAGTTCTTCTGAACAGAGAACTAAATATGAGAAGTGGGAACGCTCTAACCGCATGAGTCTTATGATCATCAAGCGCGGCATACCAGAGGCTTTTAGGGGTGCAGTGTCTAATAGTATCACTAACGCTAAGGAATATCTTGATGAGATTGAGAAGCGCTTTGCCAAAAGCGATAAGGCGGAAACAAGCACACTTCTGAAAATCTTGATTTCCATGAAGTATCAAGGCAAGGGAAATATTCGGGAATATATCATGGAGTTTTCCCACCTTGCATCAAAGTTGAAAGCACTTAAACTTGAATTGTCGGATGATATGCTTGTGCATTTAGTGCTTATTTCTCTTCCAATTCAGTTCAGTCAGTTTCAAATTAATTATAACTGTCAAAAGGAGAAATGGACTCTTAACGATCTTATTTCATATTGTGTTCAAGAGGAAGAGAGGTTAAAGCAAAACAAGATTGAAAGTGCCTACTTAGCAAGCACCCCTAAAGGTAAGGGCAAGAAAAGAAAGAATGAGGCTACTAAAGGTCCTTATGTGAAGAAATAAAAGCAAGACAATGACAAGAAAGGTTGTTTCTTCTGTAACAAGCCTGATTATGTCAAGAAGGAATGTCCTAAGTATCATGCCTGGCGTGTGAAAAAGGATACATTTTTAAATTTGGTTTGTTCAGAAGTAAATTTAGCTTCAGTGCCTAGAAACACTTGGTGGTTAGACTCCGGTGCTACTGCTAACATCAGTGTTTCAATGCAGAGTTGCCTGAGCTACCGAAAGCCAAGTGATGCTGAAAGATGCATCTATGTGGGTGATGGCAAGTCGGTCGAAGTGGAAGCCATAGGGCATTTTAGATTGTTGTTAAGCACTAGTTATTATTTAGACTTAATAGATACTTTTGTTGTCCCGTCTTTTAGACGGAATTTGGTTTCTGTTTCTCATTTGGACAAATTGGGTTATCATTGTTCGTTTGGAAACAATCAGTTCAGTTTATCTATTGATTCTACAATTGTTGGAACCGGTTCACTTATCATTTATGACAATCTCTATATGCTTGATCTAAATGCTTCTTATATTGAAACCCTAAATGTGGAATCATGTGGTACTAAGCGTAAATTTAATATTGAAAACTCAGGTGCATTATGGCACAAACGTTTAGGGCACATCTCTAGAAATAGAGTTGAACGACTTGTATCAGATGGAATCTTACATTCCATCAATTTTACGGACCTAGACATTTGTGTTGAATGCATTAAGGGCAAACAGACCAAAAGAAAGAAAGAAGGTGCATATAGAGCTACAGAAGTATTAGAATTGATACATACGGATGTTTATGGACCATTTCCAACACCTTCTTGGGATGATCAACAATATTTTGTATCATTCATTGATGATTATTCTAGATATGCATACATATTTCTTATTCATGAAAAGGCTCAAACACTGGATGTTTTCAAATCATTTAAGGTTGATGTCGAAAATCAACTCGACAAAAGAATTAAAAAAGTCAAATCTGATCGTGGTGGTGAATACTACGGTAGATATGGCGGTTCAGGTGAACAACGTCCAGGACCTTTTGCTCAATACCTAGAAGAGTGTGGAATCGTCCCACAGTACACCATGCCAGGCTCGCCAAGCATGAATGGTGTAGCTGAACGATAAAATCGGATTCTTAAGGATATGGTAAGGAGTATGGTTAGTCATTCAACTTTACCAACATCACTCTGGGGAGAAGCATTAAAGACAACAACTTACATTCTAAATTGAGTACCCACTAAAGCGGCTACTAAAACACCTTTTGAGCTTTGGACAAAGCGAAAGCCAAGTTTAAAACATTTTCATGTTTGGGGATGTCCAGCTGAGGCTAGACCATACATGCCACATGAAAAGAAATTAGACTCTAGAACATTAAGTAGCTACTTTATTGGATATTCTGAGCGATCAAGGGGCTATAAGTTTTATAATCCCAAAACACGGACTATCTTTGAGACGGGAACTGCAACATTCTTTGAGGATATTGAGTTTGGGGGGAAGAATAAAGTATCTGACATTGTCTTTGAGGAGGAATGTATTCCTACTACTCTTCAAGAGGAAATGGTTTATATTCCTATGATTGCTTCTGATAATGATCAGGATATTATTCCTGTTAGTGATCAAGATGCAATACAAGAACAACAAGACATTGTCAGTCAACTCCCAGAAGAACAAACTCAACAGCCTCAAGAACCAATGCATGAAGAACAAGTGTCTTTACGTAGATCCACTAGAGAAAGGAGGAGTGCTATTTCAGATGATTACATAGTACTACTTCAAGAACATGAGGAAAATGATGGCATGGCGGAGGATGATCCAATCAACTTTCGTCAAGCCATGCAAGATTCAAATTCTCAAAAATGGATTGAGACAATGAATGAAGAGTATAAATCAATGCAAGACAATAATATTTGGGAACTTGTCCTATTACCAGAAGATGTGAAACCCATTGGTTGTAAATGGATTTTTAAAACTAAACGGGATTCAAACGGTGGAAAGATATAAGGCATGTCTTGTAGCTAAAGGTTATACTAAAAAATATGGAATTGACTATAAAGAGACTTTTTCTCCGATTTCAACGAAAGACTCTTTTAGGACAATCATGGCACTTGTTGCACACTTTGATATGGAACTCCATCAGATGGATGTCAAGACAGCTTTTCTCAATGGAGACATTGAGGAAACAATTTATATGGTGCAACCAGAATACTTTGTATCAGGAGATCTAAAGAGTATGGTTTGCAAACTTAAGAAGTCCATCTATGGGTTAAAGCAAGCTTCTCGTCAATGGTACCATAAATTTCATCAAATAATCATCTCATTTGGATTTGAGGTGAATGTGGTAGATGATTGTGTGTATCATAAGTTCAGTGGGAGCAAACATATTTTCCTGATTTTATATGTTGATGACATTTTGCTTGCCACAAATGATATAGGTATGTTAAACGATACCAAGAAATTTCTATCTAGATATTTTGAAATGAAAGATCTTGGTAATGCATCTTTTGTATTAGGAATCCAAATACACCGAGATCATTCTCAAGGTATTCTTAGATTATCACAAAAGAACTATATCGATAAAGTGCTTAAAAGATTTGATATGCAAGATTGCAAACTAGGAAACACCTCAGTCGCTAAAGGAGATAAGTTTAGTCTTAAACAATGCCCTAAAGGAAGCCTCGAGACTCAAGAAATGCAAAAGATTCCCTTTGCTTCGGCAGTAGGAAGTCTTATGTATGCTCAAGTTTGTACGCGTCCGGATATTGCGTACATTGTTGGAGTGTTGGGCAGATATTTAAGCAACCCAGGAATGGATCATTGGAAAGCAGCAAAGAGGGTAATGAGATATTTAAAGAGAACTAGTGATTATATGCTCACATATAAGAGATCAGATACTCTTGAGATCGTGGGATATTCTGACTCTGATTTTGTTGGATGCCAAGATAGCATGAGATCCACTTCAGGCTATGTTTTTCTATTGGCTGGCGGAGCTATCTCTTGGAGAAGTGCCAAACAGGCATTGACAGCTTCTTCCACCATGGCAGCAGAGTTTATAGCATGTTATGAGGCATCTAATCATGGAATATGGCTGAAAAATTTTGTCTCTGGGCTGCGCATTTTGGGAAGGGTTGAAAAACCACTGAAGTTATTTTGTGGCAATAGATCAGCTGTATTGTATTCCAACAACAATAGGAGCTCGACAAAATCGAAGCACATCGATATCAAGTTCCTTGTTGTGAAAGAAAGAGTACAAAATGGACAGATTTTGATAGAACACATAGGTACAAACTCCATGATAGCAGATCCTTTGACGAAAGGTCTACCACCCAATGTCTTTTATGAGCATACCACTCATATGGGTGTTATTCAGTTTGGTAAAATTTAGATTCAATGGGAGTTTGTACTATATTTGTTTTCTATATATGTTTGGTTATGTCTCTGAAACTTATGTATTTAGAGACTTTCTGATCAGATATAAAGTTTAATGTTTACTTCATTCCACTTTGTATAACTTAAGTTAAAGTTTTGATCTCACTTTGGTTAAGGAGGACCAGTTGAAAATTGACATGAATAGATCACCTTGCATGTAATTTTCATGCCACAAATTCATAATTGATCTATGTCATTTGATTGTATTGATATATGTGACCATTGATGGTTTAGTTGTGAAAGATACAACAAAGACTGCATTGATCCTATGTCTATATAATTAATGGATGAGATTGTTAAGGAAGTCCTATAGTTATGATGGCAAAAGTTTTTGAGCTCACTAAGGTTAACACATTTATAAGTTTACGCATATGACCCAGTGAGAGATTGTTAGAATTTTAGGGTCATATTGTAATTATAAATGTTGTATGTCATCAATTAAATAAGTCAAAATTATTGTGATCTAAATTTTGGAATTATGTAATTTGACTTAAGGGCTTAATTGTTATGAATAAAATATTGTGGATACCATGTGCTATTTCTAATTTGTTGAGGGGCCAAATTAGAAAAAGGCAACCTTTGGATTCTATAAATAGGAGGTTATGGTCCCAGTTTGCAGACGATGTTTTGTTTTGTTCCTCATCGACAAAACTCTTCGGAAACCTAAGGAATTCTGCAGATTGAAGATCATCTCCGAGGATCGATTGGAAACTATGGATTCTGGTACGCTTCCGCAACTTTGGTTAATCATCATGTTTTTTATTTCTTAAGAGTGGAATAGAGATTAAGGTTATTCATCAAGATCTCTCGACTTAAGATTTATTTTCTACACGATTTACCCTCATGGTCAATGGAAAATTTCTGTAAGTTCAATTGTTACCGAATATATCAGTTTTTTTAGTATTACCCTTGTTTCTCAATCTAATTATCAATATGACTAATTTTGAAGGTTAAGCTTACTGTTTAAATCCTAATTGATTTAGTACCACTAAAAAGACACAAGCAAAGTCACAAATCCGTGGCTACGACCTCACCTCAACTCCAAGCTCATCCACATCGTTTGTCGCTTGAGCACGTAGGCATAGGGCCATGCTTGATGTACCAATTGAAGTAATCAGAAAGGGGACCAAGAGTAATAGTGGTAAAAAAAATGAAACGTTCGCCCTCAGTGTCTCTGTCAGTCCGTCCCAGGATCAACACAGAGGAGGCAAATCACCGTGACTGAGAAGACAAGAGATTGAGAGGAAAAGACTTTTTATATAGGGTATTGGGATTTACGCCCCATCAATTCGGTAGCGGACCAAGAGTAATAGTGTGTTTGTGTTGGGATCTCCCGACACCAAACATAAAATGCAGCGGAAACAAGATCCCTTGAGTGATCCATGCGAAAGAAAAACTCGAACAAAGTTCATCTATCTAATAGATCTATCTAAAGTGTATACCTTTGGAGCGTGCCCTTTCGCATATCCTGCTCGTCCAAGATGTCACGCCCCCAGAGGCACATGCTTCTTCGAAAATCGGGTAGCATCTCCCCTGTACGGTGGACAATATGGGGCAATTATACATATATCTCACCATAAAATCTTAGCCACATGCAGCTAGCATCACATATATAGAAGTAAACACAATCACGCAGTTTATATTAGAATAAAAGATAATGGGTGGCTCAGCCACCTTAAACATAAAAGAACTACAATTCAAAGAGAACACCAAAAGACTTTGATAACGACAAGACCCGATAATGAATAAAATGCAACTACAAGTCCTGAAAACAAACAACTAAATCGAATACCGAAAAATAACTGCTATCTGAAATAAGGAAAACTCTCCTGGCTCCAAGAAATACTCTCCTGGCTCCAAGAAATACTTCTACCTGCTATCTGAAATAACAAAAAGGAAAACAGGGGTGGTGAGTCTGGGCGGACTCTGCGGGTATATGAGTAGACAAATAAGCATGGCATAATAAGGATAACGGAGTAGAGAAATCAACAGTGTACAATCCATAAGAATTATAGGATTTACCTAATCATGCATAACCATATAATACGACATGGTATAAAACCGAATAACAACTGATATAAAATAGAATATCAACTAAGCAGGTATAAACAACACGATAACGATAAATCCAATATATACATGCATGTCAATCATGTGCAACAACCATAGCTCATATAAGTGCATCAAACACAAGCAAATGCATAAAAGAAATACGTATGCATATGATGCAATGACATGTGTCACCCCTGACGCCAGTCAAGCCGTCAACACATTCTATCTGTGTGACCGAGTGGGTAGGGCTGTGAAAACTGTACCACTCTAACAACAAATACCGCAGAAGGTGTGGTTGAGTGGACAGGATGCTGGAGAGTCCACACTCTATACCCACTGTACATCGGGGGAGCTATCACAGCTACAATATCCCTAAAAAAAATAACAGTGAGGGTGAGCCACCAATGACTCTAATATCTCTCTAAAAACAACGATGAGGGTGTTACTGTTGTTGGGAACGAGATGGCTAGAGAGGGGGGTGAATATAGCCAACACTTTCTCTTGAGAACTTAGCAAGTTTTCTGCACTTAAACTATCAGTAGCACAGCGGAAGAAGCAAAGGAAAAACAAAGCAGTGCAGTAAACTAAAAACAGAGATGAAAGCTAACAACAACAGCTACCAAGATCGCTAACAAGAGGGTTTACAAGGTTCGGGGATAACTTGTCTCTACTCCTTGGCGTGCCCTTAAGGTGGGCGATCCCTTGATCGTCGGCAGATCTAGCCCCGGTGATCACCGGATATAAAGCAACCTCATTCTCGGTGGAGAAACCTCTCCACAGCGTTTCAATCACAGATAAGTGTTTAAGCTTAATGAAACAACAAGAAGGATCTTACTCAAGCACTCGGCAAGGACAAGAACACAGCAAGCTTCCCTGAGCTCCACCCAGTGGCGATCTCACGCAAGAACCCTTCTTCGTGTCTTCCCACTGTCGGACTCCAAGCTCCTTGTTCCCTCCTTCAAGGCTCAAGTAAAGGATGATTGCTTCTCGATCGCTTGCTCGGAATGATGGAAACTTCAAGAACACAGCAAGCTTGATGTGGAGAACTCAAGGCACTGGAACTCAAGAACACAAGTTGTAAAACTATCGAACTCTTCTTCACCGAAGTTGTCTCTCGTTCCTTTTGTTTCTCCACTAAGCAACAAGTGACCTCATCTCCAGCAGCCTCCAGCTGCCTCACTGCCAACGCCAGCTACACTGAACCCTTACTGAACTTCCTGATCTCCCTCAGCCAAGCTTCAGTCAGCGGCTTCAGTCCTGCAGCTCCAGCCGTTGCAACCTGAGTTGAGAAATGGACAAACCTACTCCAAGGAAAGCCCTCTTTGACTTCTCCTTGAGTGTTTGAATCCTCCCTTGTCACCTGCAGCTTAATCAGATTGTTAGAGCAGTATATCACACAGTGAATCAAATATCAGAGGTAAGTGACAGCAAATATCAGATGTTCAGACGCGATCAGAGCGTCTGACAGTGCAATTTGAATTAAAGTGATCGGTTATCGGACCGATCAGAGAGCCTCCTGATCGGTCACCAGACCGATCAGGCTGGTTCTAGACCGATCAGGCTCCGTCCTGATCGATCCCCAACGCTCAATCAGAAATCGCGATTTCTTTGAGATTCTCCTGGACCGATCCCAGGTCGTGGATCGTTCACCTGACCGATCCACCCTTATATCTGGCGATTTCTGAGTTTCGCAGGCTAAGCCTTCTAATCGGTCAACTGACCGATCAGGATGTCACCTGATCGGTCAACAGTCCGATCATGTCATCACCAGACCGATCAGGAACCGTCCTAATCGATCTTAGTGAGAAGCCTGCGAAGCTGGATCGTTCACCAGAACGATCTGCACAGTGATCCTGATCGGTCATCAGACCGATCAGGAGCAGTTCAGTAAGGGAACTCAACCTCACTGCTCGCTCCCTGATCGGTCACCAGACCGATCAGGAGCCAGTCAATGGGTGAAACGCATACTCCCTGATCGATCACCAGATCGATCAGGAGCAGCACAGTAGGTTCTCAACCTCACCGTGTGCTCCCTGATCGGTCACCCGACCGATCAGTCATCGCTGGATCGGTCACCAGACCGATCCACGAAGGAGCAGCGTGCCAGAATCCCTGATCGATCACCAGACCGATCCAGGGACTCAAACTCAGCCCTCCAAGCTAAGTTTCCATCCACCTTAGCCCTCCAAGCTAAGGATTTTCCATCTAACTCTCCAAGTTGGGAATTTGCACCTAACCCTCTAAGTTAGGACTTTTCACCTAGCACTCCAAGCTAGGACTTTTCACCTAGCCCTCCAAGCTAGGACTTTTCACCCAACCCTTCCGAGTTAGAACTTCATCCAACCTAGCCCTCCAAGCTAGGCACCTGACTCTCCAAGCCAGGACTTTTTCACCTAATTCTCCAGGATGGGAATTTGCACCTAACCCTCTAAGTTAGAACTTTTCACCTAGCCCTCCAAGCTAGGACTTTTCACCCAACCCTTCCGAATCATGACTTTTCCAACACCTAGCCCTCCAAGCTAGGATTTTTCACACCTAACCCTCTAGGTTAGGATTTTTCTAACACCTAGCCCTCCAGGCTAGAATCCTCCATATCATGCCTAATCCTCGATCAGGACTTAATCATAATCATCATAATCATCAACCTAAACTAAAATCGTTGTCAACACCAAAACACCAATCAGGGCCAGACTGCATCAACAATCTCCCCCTTTTTGTTGTTTGACAACCCGATTTTAAGTTTAGGGATTCTTAATCAAGTTTTCCAAGTTTAGAATCATAGGGGAATCCAGATCCTCCCCCTACAACATGATCATTCTAAACTTAACCAATCCACACTCTCCCCCTTTGTCGAACACCGAAAAGGGGCAAGAGGGACTGTTAAGATTAAAACAGACTCCCCCTCAACCCTAGGGGTATCCTCAATCAACAGAGATGTGATAATTTGTGGAATAATCATATGAATACATGTGAAAAAGATAGAGCAAGATATAGCAATCACATGCATCATATGAACACGAAGTATCAACTCGCAAGGCATGCCATAACATTTATATGTATCAGGTAAACATGGCATTTTAAGCGTGAACGTGGCAATGTAGCAAACATGCAGATAAAACTCATATAAACAATCATGGCATTAACAATAGATATACTAATATCAGATAAGCTTGTGAAGCAAAGCCAGACAAGTCAAAGCATAAAACATCCGAAAAGTAACAAGATGCAAAACATATGCATCAAGGTCAGAAAGTCTAAGTCATAAAAACATCCAAGATGCAAGACATATGCATCAAAATACGTGCGGCACAAGACCACAACAAGTAAGTCATAGAGTGTACAGTCCGAAAGCATCACAGTCAAATACTCAGATCATCATAAGACAGCAGACATCCTAGCTCAAGTGTCAGTGGGGGGGTCGTCATCGCGCATGAGGTCATCCATCGTGGCATCAGTAGATCCCGGTGTAGCGCTGCCCGAAGGAGCATCCCCTGGAAATGTATGGCGGCGCCACTCTCCGTACCACGTCTGCTGTAATGCCTGGACCCCAGAAACAGTAGACTCTACGCCGGTCAATCGGCGATCGAATGCCCTGAACTCCGAGCGGATCTCCTCTCGATGAAGCTCTCGTAAATGAAGATCCTGCTGGATGGTCCACTCGAGCTCTGAAATCTGCCAGCGCAAATCTGGCTCGGGCTCATCGTAGTAATCGTCAGCAGCATGGGGCTCATGAGGAGCAGCAACATCGGGTGGCGCCTGAAAGTGTGGTGCTCCGCCAGGTAACTCACCGAGACCTCGCCCATCCTTCCACACCAATACCCCATCTCGCTCACGAATGATCATACCAGACTTCGCAAAAGCTCGCCGACCCAACCGACAATCTTGCTTAACTATGGGCACGGTCCTGCCTTTGGTGACATCAACACCAACTGACATAAGCCAATCAGTGATGATGTGACCAAAAGGCATATAAACCGTGCGACGACTCGGCTCACGGTAGGATAGAATAGACTGGAAGATGCTCTCCATAATATCGAAGTCCATCAGGCAATGCATGCCGTAGAGGATAAGGCAGTGGTAGGGTCGGATCTCAGCCAACGGCTTTGAAGTGATGGGTAAGATGCAATTTGTGATTATCTTGAAAAGGACATAGTCAGCTGGAGCAAGGCGGAGGGCTGCAAAAGTAGGAAAAACTGGACCCAACTCATCAAGCCCGGCAGGGCGAGGATGACCGAAGAAGTGCTGATAGATAGAGTCAGGGGTAACATCTGCGAACGGTGCTAGCAGAGGATCAGGGAGCTCTGGATAAATCGAATAGAGGTTAGGTGATCGTCGACCACCTAAGTATTCGGCTAGAATCTCATATGAAAAATCGAGGTTCATCTTCCCGACACGAGTAGTGAACTCGAATCCCCCTTGAGGACCCTGTTGTAGGTTGTTGTAGAATTCAGAGACGAGGTCGTAATTTATGGTCCGTTCCAAGGAAAGAAGAAAACCCAGATTGTAGTAAGTGACAATCTCCATAACAGAGGGACAGAACTCAGTCAGGAAAGGAACATCAATCGATCGACATGGTAATAGTTTGAAGGTCCTTGCTTGAAAGGCCTGTTCACAGGCCGCATTTGGGAACCGGGAGCTAGAAGAAGGCTGTGACCTTCTGGAAGGGGCAGAGGAGGAAGGGGTTTTCCCCCTTGTGCTGCCCTCAGTAGGTTCCTTGCCCTTGGAAGACTTTCTAAGGAAGTTGAATTGGTCAGACATAGGATTTAATCAATTTGGGCATAGATGGAAACACAATGATCATGATCAAGAATTGATCATAGAGGATAGAACCCAATCAGAGAATGCAACCCAGACACAATGATCAAAAGACACATTTGGTTTTAAGGTTTGATCATATAAGATGACACCCAATCATCAAATCAAAAGGAAATTTTGATCATAAGGTGANCACGGCAAAGGCAAAAAGATCAAGACACCACAGCAAGAATAAGAGCAAAAACATGATTAGCTTCAAAACAAGCATTATAGACTGATTGAATGAAAAACCAAAGCAAAAACTTACTTTGGTGCCATCGTTGTCGTTTTTAAAAGTTGAGAGGAAGAAACCGTGCGCAGGAAACGTGCTCTCGGCGTAAGAGATGGTCGTAGAGTGTTTCTGCGAGAGAGGAACGCGCACAGGACTCACGCTCACGCGAGGAAGAAGAACACGAGGAGAGCCTTCTTGCACACACAGGGTCGCGCAAGGGGTTTTTCGGCGCTAGGGTTCGTGAGTTGAAGGTATTTCGCGAAGTTAATCGGTTGGTGGATCGGTCCACCAACCAGAATTTAATGCGTTTGAACGGATCACCGTTCGATCTAGTCGCGTGTAGACCAATCAGGCTATAGCCTGATCGGACTGGCCTGTTCCTGATCGATCTGATGACCGATCAGACGCGCTCCTGATCGATCGGGTGACCGATCAGGATACGAACAGTAGGGTCCGGAGAGAAACCTCTGAGCTCCCTGATCGGTCTATGGACCGATCCCCACAGGGTGCCAGATCGGTCCGGGGACCGATCCAGGCTGGCTCAGAATCCTTGGTCAAAAGGTTCGGAAAGTCACTGCTGCCTCTCTGATCGGTCTGTGGACCAATCACCAAACGAAGGAGCCAGATCGGTCTGGAGACCGATCAGCCATATTCCTGATCGGTCCGGTGACCGATCAGGATTCCTGATACACCCTGATACGAACTGAAATGTTCAGTTTCAGAATTTCTGAAACTTTCCAACGAGATCTGGTGAAGTTTATCGAACTTGGACATGATCTCATGACTAGAATTGATCCCTGAACGAGAATCAAAAGTCCTTATAGGTTCAACAATCACTTTGATCCATCTAAGTGGAGTCAAACTCAATCAATAATCACTCAAGCAATTTTCACTAAGTTGGTATCAAATCCAATGTTCCAATCAAGTTTCCTTGATTGGAATGTCCAAGTATGATCATAGGACCAAATACACATATGTTATGCATTGGTTTTCCCCATACTTGGTCACCACCGTGATTATTATCTCGTCAACTTAATTTCTCAAGGGATGCAATGACATTTTGAGAAATTGAGTTGATCCTAACATCTCACCCCATATCTAGCAAATAAAAACGTTTTGGTAACCCTTATAATTTGTGTGAGATGTTCCCAAAGTTACCCAATTGTTCCCCAACAATTTGAAATAATCATGAAGGGTTTTAATGCAACTCTATCCTATGAAGCATGACACATTCCCAACTCCCGTCTTAGGAAACTAAATTCATTTTCGGGGAGTGGTTTAGTGAAAATATCGGCTAGGTTGGACTTGGACTCTACGTGAGAGAGTACAATATCTCCCCTAGCTACATGATCCCTAATGAAGTGATGTCTTTCTTCAATATGTTTGGTCCTAGAATGATGGACTGGATTCTTGGTTAGGTTAATTGTGCTAATGTTGTTACATAACACTTGCACACCCTTGTAACTCAATCCATAGTCTTCTAAGGTATGAATCATCCACAACAATTGCGATACACTCTCTCCCATGGCGATATATTCTGCCTCGGTAGTGGAAAGAGCAACACAATGTTGCTTCCGACTCGACCAACTTACTAAGGACGAACCTAAGAATTGGCAGCCCCCACTAGTGCTTTTCCGGTCCAACTTACATCCAGCGTAGTCGGAATCCGTATAGCCCATCAAATCAAAAGATTCGGTACGGGGATACCAAAGACCTACACCAATTGTGCCCTTGAGATATCTCAAAATTCGCTTAACAGCAATTAAGTGAGATTCCTTGGCACATACTTGATACCTAGCGCACATACCCACAGCAAATAGGATATCCGGTCGACTAGCTGTGAGGTATAGCAAACTGCCTATCATGCTTCGATATTGAGTTAAATCAACAGGTTTACCACTCTCATCATTGTCTAATCTTGTGTTTGTAGCCATGGGAGTGGTTACCTCTTTTGAATCACTCATGTTGAATTTTCGAAGCATTTCATGTGTATACTTTGATTGGTGCACATGGATACCATCGCGAGTTTGCTTGATTTCAAGTCCAAGGAAGAAAGTCAACTCTCCCACTAGACTCATTTCAAACTCACTCTCCATGTGTCCAATGAACTCATTTAAATAGCCCTTGTTGTTTGAGCCACAAATTATGTCATCGACATATACTTGGGCTACAAATATATTGTCACCATCTCTTCGTAGAAACAGTGTAGGGTCTATTTGACCTCTAACGAAGCCCTTTTCAATTAAAAATGTCGACAACCGCTCATACCAAGCCCGGGGTGCTTGTTTAAGGCCATAAAATGTCTTTTTGAGCTTGAACACGTGGTTTGGAAATTCGGTACTCTCAAACCCCGGAGGTTGTTCAACATAGTCTTCTTCCCTAATCAACCCATTTAGGAAGGCCGATTTGACGTCCATTTGAAATAAATTGAAGCCACGATGTGCTGCAAATGCAAGCATCAATCGGATGGACTCTAATCGTGCCACGGGAGCATAAGTCTCATCATAATTAAGGCCTTCAACTTAACTGTAGCCCTTGGCTACCAAGCGTGCCTTGTTTCTAATGATTTCTCCCTTGTGGTTCAATTTGTTCTTGAAGACCCATTTGGTTCCAATAATGGTGGTCCTCTTAGGTCTAGGGACTAAGTCCCAAACCTGACTCCTCTCAAATTGACCTAGTTCATCTTGCATTGCGATAATCCAATCGGGATCATTTAATGCTTCATCAATTTTTCTAGGTTCAATTTCGAAAATTAGAGCAACTTCATTAGCCTCATTCCGGAAGAATGATCTAGTCCTAACCCCTTGATGGATGTCTCCAACAATTTGGTCTTGGGGATGACTAGAGGCTAATCTAGTTTGCCTTGGTGTTGGTGGTACTTCTTGAACGGGTTCACTAGACACAAGTTCAGCCTCAGGATCCGGCTGATCAATGGGTTATCTAGGTTCACCGTCATCAGACTCATCACCATCAACAACACTTGGAGTTTCATTCAAACTAAGTCTCCTTAGTTCGAGTTGAACTCCTTCTACATTTACTGATTGGTCAATTGATTTCGGAATTTCTTCAAAAATCACATCAGAAGACTCTTCAATAATCTAGTTTTCTTGTTGTAGACTCGGTAGGCTTTACTAACGAGAGAGTACCCGACTAGTATCCCTTCATCAGCCTTTGCCGTGAACTTTCCAAGGTGATCCTTGGTGTTTAGGATCAACACCTTACAACCAAACACCCTAAGGTGTTTAACCGTAGGTGGTTTCCCAAACCAAAGTTCATGGGGAGTCTTTCCTAAAAACCTATGGATGAGGACTCGATTTTGCACATAGTAAGCTGTATTTACAGCTTCAGCCCATAAGTAACTCGGAAGTGAGTACTCATTAAGCATGCTTCGTGCAGCCTCTTGAAGTACACGGTTCTTCCTCTCTACAACACCATTTTGTTGTGGTGTTCTAGGAGTTGAGAACTCATACTTATAACCTTTATCTTGACAAAATTCTAAAAACCTTTGGTTTTGAAATTCACCTCCATGATCACTTCTAATTGTCTTAATGGTTAATGATTTTTCATTTTCTACCCTTCTACAAAAAGAAATGAACACATCTAAGGTTTGGTCCTTATGTTTCAAAAAGTATGTCCATGTGTATCTAGTAAAATCATCAATAATCACAAAGTAATATCTACTTCCATTCAATGATATGATAGTACTACAATCAAATAGATCCATGTGAAGTAAATCTAAAGCATTGGAAGTACTTACAGTGCTTTTACCTTTATGTGCAAATTTAGTTTGCTTACCCATTTGACATGCATCACAAAGTTTATCTTTTCCATACTTGATGCTTGGTAAGCCTCGAACTAGTCCCTTGTTGGCCAACTTCCGGATATTCTTCATGTTCACATGTGCTAGCCTCCGGTGCCAAAGGGTGGACTCTTCTTCTTTTGACATGAAACACTTAGCAAAAGTATTAGTAGCACTTTTAAATGAAACTTGATAAATATTGTCTACTCTTGCTCCTACTAGTACTGTGTCCAAGGTGTCATTTTGTCTAACTAGATATTGACTTGGTTGGAAGTCAATTGTGTAACCCGTGTCACACAATAATTGACTGACACTTAGGAGATTAAATTTTATCCCCTTGACTAGAAGGACATTTGAGATTCTAAGACATTCGGATATTTGAATGTCTCCTATTCCCATGACCTTAAGACTACCATTGTTACCAAATGATACATTACCTCTACCCTTCTTGTGAAGTGTGGTAAACAATGATCTATCCCCGGTCATGTGTTTGGAGCATCCACTATCAACGAACCAAGTTGATAGATGCACCCCCTCAATCATAATCTACATAATTCGAAAAATAAAAGTTTTAGGTATCCAAACCTTGGGACCTAAGGCATCAACTAAACATGACTTAGGCACTCATGCTTTGACAACTTTCTTTTGGATTTTGGGTGTCCTAGATTGTCTCATGTCAGCCCTAGACATAAGAGACACAAATGACGGTTCCTTAGGGCGATAACCAATACCGGCCCTATTGTAAACCGCTCTTTGGGCATTTAGGATCATATCTAGGGTCTTAGAGCTATTTGAGAATTTCCCAAGAATATTCTTGAGCTTCTCAACTTCACTCTTCAATGATTGGTTTTCCTCTACTAACAAGTTATCATGCAAATCACTTACTTCCCCAACCTTAGAGGATTTCAAATTTACGATCTCATGTTTCAAAGATTTAATTTCATCTTCTAGTAATTCAACATGCAAGTCATCAATGTTATCATCCCTAGAAGCTTTCAATTGATCAATTTCTAATTGCAATGCTTTAACCTTACTTTTGGATTTCTTAAGCATACTAGTTAAACATGCAATTGCTCTATAACATTTTTCAAGCTCGGGAGAAGTTACCTCTTCATCATCCGAAGATGATGAAGCCACGTTTGAGGAGCTTGAAGATTCATCACTGCTCTCCTCTCCAAGAGCCATGAGTGTCACTTGCCTTGTGCTCTTTGTAGGATCGGGTCGACCGGCTAGAGGGGGGTGAATAGACGGTTTATGAAAAATAAGCACTAACACTCTTCTTTAAAAAGAAATAAACTTGGTTGCAACAGAGTCGTTGCTTCCAAGGCAGTTGATGCTCAAACAGAAACTCCTTAAGGCGGAGAAGCCTTTACAGTTGTAGCACAGAGAAAGCTTAGAGAGAAAGAGAGTTTACAACTCAATGAATTGCTTTAACTTCTAAAACTCCAAGCCTATTTATAGGTTAGGAAAATAAATCCAGATCGTAGATCTTTGATAGGATTTCTCTTATCTGTTGATCTGCAGATTCGATCTTGATGGTTGATCATGGATATATTTTAACCATGGCCTTTAGATCTGATTAAAGATAAATTATCCTTTAGAGGATAAAGTTTAATTAAAACTTTGCTTCTATTCGCAGCAGGTGATTAACTTTATCTTCGGCTCACATCAACTTATTCACATCACCTGTTTATCCCATTTGGTAAGTATGGAGACATCCAGCAGTGTGTTCACAGGTTCGAATCTTCTTGGCACCAAATAATTTTCTCTTTTCTTTTGGGTGTTTGGACCAGTCTTTTTGATTCTTCGTCTTCTGGGTGATTTCCGACCAACCGGAGTTAGGCTCACCCGAACCCGACTCCAGCCTTTCGCCCCTCGAGCGTCCTTTCTCCCGGCTTCTCGTCCCTCGGACACCGCGCACGTCCTTCTCGCTCCACCGGTGTACTCTTCCGCAGCTTCCGCGTCCCTCGGATTGCACTGAGCCCGTCGGCTCACTTCCCCGCGCAATCCTTCTCGTCCATTGCGTCTTACGCTTGACTTCCTCCGTACCTAAGTTCCTGCACACTTAGCAGAGGGATTAAAACCAACCAGGACCTAACTAACTTGGTGGATCACATCAAAACTAACCGGGACACCAACACTCTTCTCCTCCTTCTCTTCATCGGATGAGCTAGATGATGACTCATCCCAAGAGGCCTTCAAAGCTTTCTTCTTCTTCTTGGATCTCTCTTCTTTTCTTTTGGATTTCTCCTCCTTCTTCTTAAGCTTCGGACATTCATTCTTGAAATGTCCTTTCCTACCACACTCAAAGCAAGATGCATTATTCTTATCAAGTTTGGATTCACTAGTGTTACCTCTACTTTTGAAACGTCGGTCTCTTCGCATCATCCTCCTCACAAAGTTGGCCATTTCGGATGAAAAGGAGCCGCTGCCATCTTCCTCGGAATTGGATTCAGATTCGGAAGAAGATGAAGATGATGAGACCTCCTTCTTCTTTTCCTTCTTCTTCTTAGTGGCTCGGTCCCCTGCAACTAAGGCAATCCCCTTCTCCTTGGGGCCTTTGTTAGCCATTTCATGCAATTCCATCTCACAAAATAAGCCATCTAACTTAACAATAGATAAGTTCTTGGATACTTTGTAGGCATCCACCATGGATGACCACAAAGCATTCCTTGGAAATGCTTTCAAGACATACCTTACAAGGTCGCGGTTCTCGACCTTTTCATCAATTGAATGAAGTCCATTGAGGACTTCCTTGAACCAGCTATGGAGTTCACTTACCGACTCATTTTCTTTCATGGCGAGATTTTAGAGTTGATTGAGGAACAAATCCCTCTTGGCAATTCTTGAGTCCCGGGTGCCTTCATGAAGCTCGATGAGTTTGTTCCACAAGTCCTTCGCACTTGTGAAAGGACCAACCTTGATGAGTTGGTCTTTGTTCATGCCACATTGTAAAGTGACAACCGCCTTCGCGTCGGCTTCACTCTTCCGAGTTTGTTCCGCAGTCCACCGTGAAGACTCGAGTTCTTTGAGGAACGAATCCCTCCTTCACCGCAAACCAAGTGTGGATATCCATCTTCAAATAGTATTCCATCTTTGATCTCCAATATTGAAAGTCGGCGCCATCAAAAAATGGAGGTCAGGTGGTGGAGAAGCCTTCTCTCAATGCCATCTTGTTGAGAACTCTCGGATGTTAAGCCGTGTACAGTGTTGGGACCGGGTGCATGTCGACAAGGATACGAGTTCGTAAAATTTAAAATTTTTACGTGCAGCGGAAGAGTTTGCATAAAATAATTTCCTAAATTATTTTAACTTCGTATCTAGCATGTAACCTTATAGTGTATCGACATAATCATAAAATAAAAGTTTACGAAAAAGTAAACTAATTTACTTTTGTACCTTGCGTAACTCGAAGAAAGGGACGAGATCCAACCGTAGCGTCCCTTGGAAGCTTCGCCTCTATTCGCGTCCACGCCGAGTTCTCTTCGGGATGACTTCGCAAAGTCACGAGTTTTGTGCCGACGAGAACTACTAGATTCTCGGAAGGCACAACTAGAAGGATAAGAGAAAATAATGAAAAACTAACCAACGAAGTAACGGAATCAAATTCCGGGAAGAGAGGAATCGCTATCCGCTTCTTCTTCTTCGCGTTCGGGTTCTCCTTCTTCTTCTTGAAGCTCACGCCAACCTCAACTAAGGGAGGAGTTGCGCCGGCCCTAAGTCACCAAGTGGGCGCCGGCCCTAGGCTCCAAGTGGGCGCCGACCCTAGGCAAGAGAGGGAGAGGGAGAAGAGAAGAGATTAAGAGAGAGAGGGAGAGCTCTATGATTCAATTACTTGAATTGGAATTAAGGGCTAGCCTTTGGTTCCTTTATATAGTAGCAACTCCTTTGCTAAGTCTCCCTCTAAACCGAATTAACGGAATTAGTTATAAGAAATTTATCTTTATAAATTTTCTTATTGCTTATTCCGTTTAAGCCTAGTCTTATTATAACCATTTATAATAAAACAAATTAGTTATCATAAGAAATTTATTCTATAAATTTTCTTATGAATTTTATTATAACTAACTTTATAATAAAACTAATTATTTATCATAAGAAATTTATCCTATAAATTCTTATGAATTAATTCCGTTTAAACCAAGTCTTTATTATAAACTAATTTATAATAAAAACTAATTCTTCTTCTCTTTAAATTATGGAATAAATTTTATAAGAAATTTATAAACTTTCTTATTATGGAAAAATCAATTCATAATTGATTTTATAAAATTAAAATAAACCCAATTCATGGATTATTTTAATCTTCCATAAAAGAATAAATTTCTATAAATTTATTTATATAAATTTCTTTATACAAATTTATTTATCCATAATTTATAAAATAAATCGCGCTGGATTTATCTTATTAATTAAACCAATTAAATTGGTTTTTCTCCCTTTAATGGCCGGCCACCCAAGGAGGGTTAACACCCTCTTTGGCCGGCCAAAACCGACCCGAACCGATCGCGAATTAAACTCATTTAATTCGCCCAAAAAGCCTTCAAAAGACTTAGCCATTTTTAGCTTCCATTGCGCCTCTGACTAACTCAGATTCGACTTATTTCTCTTGATCGAAAAATCCAATTTTTAACTCGTTTTAAATCCCTCGGATTACTCGTAGTACGTGTGACTAAATAGGCATTCGATTTATGTTGGCCGTCTATAATCAACTAATTATAGAACGATCATGAGTGGCACCTAGTAGTACATCATGATCCCCAATTAATCGAAAGATCAACGGTTTGACCTCAGAAGAAATTATTCTAAAACCCTTCAGCAGCTCTAATGAATCGTGCCCCATTCCCTTCACCACCTTATACCCACTTGGTTCAGGACACGGTCAATGGTGTCAGTCCCCACTAGGCTGACTACGTCACGCCTAGCCCAAGTAATGTCTTACTCGTCCTTTGGATTTCTAATTACTCTCATGTATTTTAGAGACTCTCACTCTAAACATGATATGCTCTGGCCAGAGGCTTTGAGTAACAATCCGACGATAGGCCTGGGTATACATCTCCTCGCAAGGAGTGGTGAATCCTTTGTAGGCTGTTCAAACATCTTCGGGCACTTCGGCTTATACCCGATCATCCTGGGTCCACACCTCCTTGGAGATGCTTGCTTAAGATATCAAAGTATAAGTCTCTATGACCAAGATGACTTGAACACCGCAAGTCAAAGGAACATCGCACTTAAGCCGCAGTAAGATCTTCATTGACATATCTACATGTAGATTCCCATATGAAGTCTTACAGCTAGTCACTCCAATGAACTAGTTCCCTTAACTAGCATCCATGTTTATCTCCGGACATCCCAATGTCACCAGCCAGTGAGAATCAGCTGATTAGAGAATAACCCATGCTAGTCTCAACAGAATTGATAGTGTCCGTTTTTATCAATTCATCGACTAGGGATATTTTCAATACTTCACATTTGCGCATTTAGAGATAATCACTAGTTGTGATCTCATCACAAATTCTCTTATGCTGTGAGTTGTATTGCGGACATTCAGTAGATGAGTTTAAGATCCCAATCAAATACACAAGCATGTATACTCAAATAGTGAATTATCATTTATTAATATAAATGTTTTACAATCATAAGGCGATTGCCTTAGGACACTTCTCTCATATCACTAACATACAGAGCCCCAAGCTCTGATACCACTTGTTGGGAACGAGATGGCTAGAGAGGGGGGGGTGAATATAGCCAACACTTTCTCTTGAGAACTTAGCAAATTTTCTGCACTTAAACTATCAGTAGAACAACGGAAGAAGCAAAGGAAAAACAAAGCAGTGCAGTAAACTAAAAACAGAGATGAAAGCTAACAACGACAGCTACCAAGATCGCTAACAAGAGGGTTTAATTACAAGGTTCGGGGATAACTTGCCCCTACTCCTTGGCGTGCCCTTAAGGTGGGCGATCCCTTGATCGTCGGCAGATCTAGCCCCGGTGATCACCGGATATAAAGCAACCTCCTTCTCGGTGGAGAAACCTCTCCACAGCGTTTCAATCACAAATAAGTGTTTAAGCTTAATGAAACAACAAGAAGGATCTTACTCAAGCACTCGGCAAGGACAAGAACACAGCAAGCTTCCCTGAGCTCCACCCAGTGGCGATCTCACGCAAGAACCCTTCTTCGTGTCTTCCCACTGTCGGACTCCAAGCTCCTTGTTCCCTCCTTCAAGGCTCAAGTAAAGGATGATTGCTTCTCGATCGCTTGCTCGGAATGATGGAAACTTCAAGAACACAGCAAGCTTGATGTGGAGAACTCAAGGCACTGGAACTCAAGAACACAAGCTGTAAAACTATCGAACTCTTCTTCACCGAAGTTGTCTCTCGTTCCTTTTGTTTCTCCACTAAGCAACAAGTGACCTCATCTCCAGCAGCCTCCAGCTGCCTCACTGCCAACGCCAGCTACACTGAACCCTTACTGAACTTCCTGAGCTCCCTCAGCCAAGCTTCAGTCAGCGGTTTCAGTCCTGCAGCTCCAGCCGTTGCAACCTGAGTTGAGAAATGGACAAACCTGCTCCAAGGAAAGCCCTCTTTGACTTCTCCTTGAGTGTTTGAATCCTCCCCTGTCACCTGCAGCTTAATCAGACTGTTAGAGCAGTATATCACATAGTGAATCAAATATCAGAGGTAAGTGGCAGCAAATATCAGATGTTCAGATGCGATCAGAGCGTCTGACAGTGCAATTTGAATTAAAGTGATCGGTTACCGGACCGATCAGAGAGCCTCCTGATCGGTCACCAAACCGATCAGGCTGGTTCCAGACCGATCAGGCTCCATCCTGATCGATCCCCAACGCTCAATCAGAAATCGCGATTTCTTTGAGATTCTCCTGGACCGATCACCGGACCGATCCCAGGTCGTGGATCGTTCACCTGACCGATCCACCCTTATATCGGGCGATTTCTGAGTTTCGCAGGCTAAGCCTTCTGATCGGTCAACTGACCGATTAGGATGTCACCTGATCGGTCAACAGTCCGATCATGTCATCACCAGACCGATCAGGAACCGTCCTGATCGATCTTAGTGAGAAGCCCGCGAAGCTGGATCGTTCACCAGAACGATCTGCACAGTGATCCTGATCGGTCATTAGACCGATCAGGAGCAGTTCAGCAAGGGAACTCAACCTCACTGCTCGCTCCCTGATCGGTCACCAGACCGATCAGGAGCCAGTCAATGGGTGAAACGCATACTCCCTGATCGGTCACCAGATCGATCAGGAGCAGCACAGTAGGTTCCCAACCTCACTGTGTGCTCCCTGATCGGTCACCCGACCGATCAGTCATCGCTGGATCGGTCACCAGACCGATCCACGAAGGAGCAGCGTGCCAGAATCCCTGATCGATCACCAGACCGATCCAGGGACTCAAACTCAGCCCTCCAAGCTAAGTTTCCATCCACCTTAGCCCTCCAAGCTAAGGATTTTCATCTAACTCTCCAAGTTGGGAATTTGCACCTAGCCCTCCAAGCTAGGACTTTTCACCTAGCCCTCCAAGCTAGGACTTTTCACCTAGCCCTCCAAGCTAGGACTTTTCACCCAACCCTTCCGAGTTAGAACTTCATCCAACCTAGCCCTCCAAGCTAGGCACCTGACCCTCCAAGCCAGGACTTTTTCACCTAATTCTCCAGGATGGGAATTTGCACCTAACCCTCCAAGTTAGGACTTTTCACCTAGCCCTCCAAGCTAGGACTTTTCACCCAACCCTTCCGAATCAGGACTTTTCCAACACCTAGCCCTCCAAGCTAGGATTTTTCACACCTAACCCTCCAGGTTAGGATTTTTCCAACACCTAGCCCTCCAGGCTAGAATCCTCCATATCATGTCTAATCCTCGATCAGGACTTAATCATAATCATCATAATCATCAACCTAAACTAAAATCGTTGTCAACACCGAAACACCAATCAGGGCCAGACTACATCAACAACTGTTTGGCATAACAGGACAGATGCTCGCACTCTAATATCTACCACGACAACAAGTGGTTGAGTGAATCGAGCAACAATATTACTAACGATGGCTTAACCAAATGTAAGCCCAACAGTCGTTAGTATGCAACGTGCAAATATGGTGCATGCTATACGATGCACAAACAACCGGAGAAACAACGATGCAATAAAATCCAACGAGTATACGATGCATCAATACAACCAACCAGAAATCGCAAACCAACGAATATGCACCTACACTAATAGGTAGGATATTTCTAATGCCAAATAAACCTAATTGTGTTTAATGGACTTCTAAGTACTCGCGTACAAGCGGTACTTTACAAAACTGAAAACTAACAGATGACTGTGCAGATACGAATTTGGGAACACTCGAAGATCAACGAAGAATAAGTCTCAACGGTGATGTTTTAAATAACGACAAAGAACAAGGTCAAGCAACCTATCAGACATAATATAGCCATGCTTTTAAGGTAAAGAAAACTACTCGAGTACAAAGGAGAAGTACCCGCCTTTTATCGAAGAATTCCGTAAACGAGGACCTTCCACGATCAACCGAACGAGTCCGAATCAAGGTCCTGTATAAATGATAAAATTTAGCTAATTATAAAATTAATAAATTAGCTAAATAAAATATTAACATGATTAGGATAGATCCTCATTTCAACATATATTTAATTAAATCCCCAAACAATAACATTGTTCTTTCTTAACCTACTTTATGACAATTAGGTTATTAAGTTAACTTTCCATACTAACCTAACGAACTACCACCAATTCAAAACCCACCATGCATCTAGTAACTAACCTCAAGCATTACTGACTAGTGGAAACTAATTGTTTTAACCCATAATCATATCAACCCATTACAAACAAGAAATATTTAAGTATCACAATTAGTTTCTTATTCCACAGATCAACCATCCAACCCAAATCAAATGCTAACCCATTCCTATTACCACCCACTACCACACAATTTACAATGAATTCCATTTCCACACCCCCTTATCCATCAGCTCACGGTCACACCCAAATCCTACTTATTAGAATCCTCAAAGAGGCTCACGACAACAACAAAGTAAATCCACCAATTTAAAGAAAATCCCAGAACCACAACTTGCACTGTAAAAAACGCTGAACCTGAAGATTGAACGCAGGAACTTGGATCGTCGGGAAGTATCTGAGAGATATGGAAACGGAGGCAGGATGCGGAGGAAGGAGAGATCGCCTCTGCACTCGAAAATCCGGTAAGGAGAATGGAAGAGACGGTGCGATGGGGAGAAGTTAGCGTCGGGCTAGCGCGACGACGGCTGCGACGTCGACGATGGGTGGCTTAGGGCACAGATGCAAAGCAGAGGCGACGTAAGGCGCGGCGTCGGCTAAGGCTTCGTGCGAGGGCTTTCGGCGCTTTGCTCATGCTCGACGCCGGAGTAGAGAAGGCAGGGCGGCGGTGGCTGTCGCGAGGGAGAGGAATCGCTCGTGGGGTTTGATAAGTATCGTTTTATTGATCATTTCATATGCTTAAATCTGTGTTTGACCCATATTTTACTTGTGTAATTATGGATTTACCCTAGGTTTTAGGATTTATACTCTTTTTGGACTTAATTGCAAATTTTAATATATTTGAGTTGTTTTGTCACTAAATTTTTGATCTACTTTTGTAGGCTTGGAGGAATCATGGACCTAGGTCAGGTTGGGTCAAATGTTGAGTCAAAAGTGGAGTAGATCAAGTTGTAGGATCGGGTTGGTCCGGCTAGAGGGGGGTGAATAGACGGTTAAGAAATAAAACAAGAGAGCACTCGTCTTTAAGAAAAACTTGGTTGCAACTTGGTCGTTGCTTCCAAGACGGTTAACGCTCAATCAGAAAATCTCCTTGTGGCGGAGAAGCCTTACAACTGAAGCACACTTAGACTTAAAGAAATTACAGAAGGAATGAATGTTAAAAAAACAAAACCTCTAAGTCGATTTATAGCCTAAGAGAATGAATCTGGATTGTTGATTGTTGATGACTTTTCTCTTGGTCGTTGATCCATGGATGTAATCTGGATGGTTGATCTTGGATGGGATTAACTGCATCCATTGGATTTGATTAAAAGATAATGTAATATTATCTTTTAAGAAATAAAGTTTTAATTAAAACTTTATCTTTCAGCTCGTGTGGGCTGTTTGAATTTCCATGTCACTATTCTAATCTCTAAGTAGTAATATCGGAAACATTTTTTTGCCATCACCCTTTATCCCAAGTGGTAAGTGGTTTACCGTGTAACTTTAATGTCTCGGGTTCGATCCTTCTTGGCTCTAAATGATTTTCTCTTTTCTTTTGGGCATTGAACTAGTCTTTTTGAATATTAGCAATCTTTTAGTGCAATCACCCTTTATCCCAAATGGTAGTTGACTTAGGGATTGCTGATAAGGTTTGGGGTTCGATCCTCCTTGGCACTAAATAACATTTTCTTTTCTTTTGGGCACTTGGACTAGTCTTTTTGATTCTTCGTCTTCTGGGTGATTTCCGGCCAACCGAAGTTAGGCTCACCCGAACCCGACTCCGGCCTTTCGCCCCTCGAGCGTCCTTCCTCCCGGCTTCTCGTCCCTCGGACACCGCGCACATCGCTCCATCGGTGTACTCTTCCGCAGCTTCCGCGTCCCTCGGATTGTACTGAGCCCGTCGGCTCACTTCCCCGTGTAATCCTTCTCGTCCGCCACGTCTTACGCTCGACTTCCTCCGTACCTAAGCTCCTGCACACTTAGCAGAGGGATCAGTAAACCAACAGGACCCAACTAACTTGGTAGATCACATCAAAACTAACCGGGGCACCAACACAAGTGATCAAGCGTCGACTCATTTGGACCGTCCGATGCAAGAACGGTTAGATCTAGACCATCTGAGAACTTCTGATCAATTTGAGCTGGGGTTAAGGCTAATCGAGCGATCAGATCAAGATCTGAAGGTTTCAACTCAATCGGAGATCATCTAGCCGTTGGATCACGATCAGAGGGATCTAGACCATCCATTCAAAGATCAGCTTGATCCGAGCCATCCGCTACAAATCTGGAAGATCCGAGCTACCACGAGGATGATCCTGACCTCTGATCAAGATCTGGGAAATTTGAGTCAAATCGGACAAGGATCCACCGTTGGATGAAGCGGGATTAATCTCAGCCGTCCACTGCTTCAACTACTTAAACAACCTCCCCTGTTCAGATCGATGTCGCGTCTTCGCCATTTCCAGCTGAGTTTCATTTCCATTTTCTTGCTTGTTCTTCGTTTTCTTTGGCGATTTTCTTCAGTGAAGGCGTGGCCAACTCGATCAGCACCTTGGAGCAAGAATTGGATCATTGGGAGAAAGTTTCATGGCGATTTTAGCTCAAGATTGCGCCGGATGCAGAGCTTCTTGAGGGTTTCTGCAGATCTGTGATTTGAGCTCTTGGATCTCAACCGCGTCCATTTCCTCCCATCTGAACCATCTGTAGGGGTCTTAGGATGAGCTCAGATGATTTCCAAATCATCATCGCAACCTTTCACATTGAGATCTAGGAGATCGAATTGGAATTTTCCAGCCGAGTGCAGTTCTGAGCAGATCTGAATTGGAGCCATTTTTTCCACTGATTTGCGAGTTGAAGGGGTTCTTGACTTGCCCTTGCGTGACGAACAAGGTGGTCTTGAGACAAGGATTGGTCGAGGCTTAGTTTAATTGCATTTCTTGTTTTCTCATGCTGTAATTTCTATTTCTGCAATGTTTCTGTTTCTACACTTGATTTAGCTGCTGTAGTTTCATTTTCTGAATTTTTCCAGCCGTAATTAGGTTCTATTTTGTAAGGTAATTAGCTAGGAATCTTGTTAAGTGAATACTTGTATTCGACTTCAACTTCTTTTTTGTTTTGTCTTTGCGTATCAAATGTTCATTGAGTATCAACTCTGCTTTCTGCATTTACATTGCTGTTTCTGAACTTTGTATCAGAGATTTCATCTTCTTGATTTGTTTTCGCAAGTGTTAGCTCACAATTCAGCATCTTAAGTAGTTAGGTTTATTGTCAGTGAACAATTGTACTCAGTTTAGCTCGATTTAAACTTAGTAGTATTTCTGAATTGTTTTTCTTTTGACTAAACTGCTTGCGTATCAGTTTTTGCTAGGTTTCTGAATTTCGTATCCCACAAGTCTTAGAGTTTCTTCTGCAGTTCCATAGTAGCTTTCCCCATTTGGTTAGCAATTTCTTTCAATTTCTGTTTCAAGTTTCAGATGCGTATCAGATTTCAGAATTCTGCAATTAAGCTCATTTTGCATTTAAGTTCATTTGCTGCTGAATTTCGGTGTCAAGAAATCAATAGCTCTTCTTAATTGTATCTGAGCCTTAGGTTAGTGATTAGTATCTAGCTTGCATCTGTTAGTTTGGCATTCATCTCATTTCTGAACTCATGCATTCGATTCATTAAGTCATGCATCTCATTACTGCATTAGATACATTTCTGCACATAAGCTTGGAAATTTAAACTACTGCTTTGCATTACTTGCTTCTGATTTTTGCATTGAACTTGTTTGTTTCACACTTATTTGTTTCACATCAGTGTGATCCATTAATATAAATCTGCACTCAATTTCTTTTAGCACCTAAGTTCCTTTCCTTGTGTTTCAAGATAGTTTCCACTCTTCACTTTGTATCAAGTTTTCATTTCTGAAACATTGCTTATAATTCTGCATTAGATTCAATTTTAAATGCCAGCATTACTTTGATTCAATTACTTAGTGTTTGGAATGCATTTGCTATAGCACTTGTTATTAATTGTTCAAGTTCATAATTGTTTAGTCCTTAATTGTCATTACCTAGTTTAAGTTGCTTAGTCAAGTTTTCTTTCCTCTGTTTGCATTGACATTTTTATTTGCAAACCAAACCCATTTCTTATTTGAAATCCAAAAACATTAACGACACATAAACTCGAGCACGAATCGAACAACTTGAACTAGCCCTTGGAAAAATACGACCTGTGGCCCCTTTACTACGCTCTTCTTCTTTGATTGCAAAAAGGGTTTCCAGCTTTTTATAAATATCTAAATTTGAGACCTACATTCGTAACAGCTCATTTGGGTCCATCAGGGTTTTCGGCGTCGCTCGCAGCGAAAGGGAGAAAATGAAGGGTTCGGGTGGTTTCAACTGAAATCGGGGAAAAACTTAAGGCTTTTAGGATTTTATACAAGTTTTGGCCTTTTTGCAAAAAGGCCCTCCAATTATGAGAAATTACAACTATGCCCTTTAAAATTTCAGTTTTCAACACAAGATGCGTCGGATCTCTTGCACGTTCAAGTGTTCGTGCCTCTATTCGTATCTACACGGACATGATCTCTCAACTTCGGAAAGAACTACCTTAGTTGTGTTAGCAACTTGAGATAGTTCACAAGACCACTAAGAACCCAAAAGAGGGTTTCGGCCAAGAGGGAGAGGAGGAAGAAGAGAGGAAGGGAAAAAGAGAAACACTCACTTATTTGTCATTCAAAATAACTAGACCCTCTTTTATACTCAACCCATGAATATGAAAAGTATTTTGTCTCTTTGACTTCCCTACATTAAAGCCAATAAAGAGCACATCTTTTCATGTGACTCTTCACCTTCTCTTCATCCAATGAAGAGAGACTTTTCTCTTTCCTTCATTAAACACTTTGAAATGATAAAGATTTCCGAAGATTTTGCAAAAAATGACAAAAAAGATTTTGTAATCGTGGTAGTATATGTTAATGATATAAATCTAATAAGGACTTCCGAAGAGTTTAACAAGATTGCTAATTATTTAAAAGTTGAATTTGAAATGAATGACTTTAGAAAGACAAAATTTTGTCTTAGATTACAAATTGAACATTTACCGGAAGGAATATTTGTTCATAAGTCTTCATACAAAAAAAATACTAAAATGTTTTTATACGGATAATGGACATCCATTGCCTTCGCCAATGGTTATTAGATCACTTAACACTAAAACACCTACTCGAAATGGAGAAAATATTATTAGTTCAGAAGTACCATCTTAGTGTAATTGGTACATTATCATATATTGCTAATTACACTCACCTAGATATTGCATTTTTTTGTTAACCTTCTAGTAAGATATAGCTTTTCTCCAATCCAAAAACATTTAAATGATGTAAAACACATATTTTGTTACCTTCATGTTATAATAGATATGAAATATTTTTATTTAATAAGATCAAATTTATTTTTAGCAGGATATACAGATTGGTAAAAAGGGGGGTTTGAATGTAGGGGTTGTTCTCATTTTACCTGACGGATTCGAATTAGCCCCCCCCATCATATTTCTCCCGAATTGAAAGAAAAGATTGGAAATTTATCTTTTCAGAGTTATCATCCTAATAAAAGAAATATTATTGTGATAGGTCCTGTTCTTGGTCAGAAATATAGTGAAATAATCTTTCCCATTCTTTCCCCCGACCCTGCTACGAAGAAAGATGTTCACTTCTTAAAATATCCTATATATGTAGGTGGGAATAGAGGAAGGGATCAGATTTATCCTGATGGTAGCAAAAGTAACAATACAATCTATAATGCTACATCAACAAGTGTAGTAAGTAGAATAGTACGTAAAAAAAGGATGGATATGAAATAACCATTGTTGATCCATCGGATGGATATCAAGTAGACTACTCAAAAATCTCATATTTTCATTTGATCCAATTTTATCATAAGTAATTCTTAAAATGAAAGTAACAAAAAGAAGAATGAATCGTTGGTCCTTAATGAGAACTTGAGTAAGGAGTAGTTCCTTGTTTGTAGGGTTTTTCGAACAAACTATTAATTCCTTCTGTCATGTATCCTCAATTGATGCAGCCTCGGATGCTTCAATTGTTGATTTTAGTATTTAGCGAAAGGTTACACCTATGGGTTCCGTATTACGAGTCAATCCTACTCCACTAATATCAATAGCAGCATAGGGGAAGAAACACTACACCTAGGAATCAACAACATGAAAACTTTGTTATAAATTTCTCTTTTACTGCAAGTTATCTTTCATATCCATATAAAGTTAGATCCTGAACAGGTTATGTGTTTACACAAGAAAGAAAAACAAGCTTTAACAATGACATCGTCAAATCACTCTGAAATCATTACGATGTATGAAGCAAGTTGAGAATATATATGGTTGAGATCCATGACGCTACATATTAAAGAATTATGCAAATCAACAACAACTAAAGGGAGGTTATATTAAAGGGGATAGAACAAAACATAATTCACCAAAATTATTCTACACACATGAACTTCACAAGAATAGTGATATTGATGTCTAACAAATTCGTTCTAGTGAGAATGTACCTGATTTATTCACAAAAAGTATTGTCGACGTCTACATTCAAGAAATCGATGTACAAGATAGGGATGCATTAATTAAAAGGTTTTCAGTGATTGAAACCAGGAGGAATATCTACTATTGTATTCTTTTTCCTCCATTTAGAATTTTCCCATTGAGTTTTATTGACAAGGTTTGAACGAGGCAACGAATTACGGAGGAGTGTTATAATTGATGATTGATTTGATTGTTCAAAATATATCATTGTACTTTTACATTTTTATATCACTCTACCTATCCTATAAATAAGGAGTTTGGTAAAATAATTGAATAAGTCTCTTCTCCTACTATTAAATTATAACACTAATATTAATTTAATTGTGTTGAAAAGTAATTTAGAAATTGCACTTATATTTAAAACATATTTAAATTTATTCCCAAAGTAAAATGTTTTTAACATTTTTATACTAGATAACATTTTGATAACAATGTAGGAATTTTAAGGGTGTTAAAGTATTTTAGAAAAAACTACTATTTTGGATAAAAATTAAAATATTGTTAAGGTATGTCTTTTTAATTTATCACTAAAAAGACATCTCATTTAGTATTTCTATCATATTCATTGCCTAAACCATATCCATATGCTCGCCTTAAAAAAATAATTAAATTGTCATTCAATCGATTTTTAATAGTTTTGAATTGCATGAGTACAATTTAAAAAAAAACTTAAAAAAATATTTTTTTCAAAAAAAAATTGAAGCTAAAGTAATATAATTTATTTTATAATTTTCAAAAAATATAGACCGAAAAGATATTTAAAATATAATTTTAAAATTATAAGTTTTAATTTTTTTAAAATAATAGATAGTCGAGTCATTTGTTTATCTTTTTTAAAATTTAAACCTTTAGAAAAAAAATACTTCAAAATTGCTATATAATTATTTTAAAATATTTTTAAAATTTATCTTGTTAAAATATCCATAATTTTTTAACTTACAATTAATAATGAAGTTTAAATCATTTTTAATATTTTATGAAAGTTATAATTGATATAATAATTTTAGTTAAACCCGTGGTACTAGTTGTTTAGGCGTATACATTACATTATATGATCTGTGGGTGGAAAAATGAATTTCCTTTTGCCCTCGGGATTAAGACGTAGCTAAAGGACGATTAGTTATCTCTTAAATATTTAAGATTCAATCCTTAATTATAATAAATTTTATATGAAATTTTCATCTAAATGGAACATGCAACCATAAAATATTAGACTTCTAGATCGTCCGTTATAAGCACTTCCCGATTTATCATATAAGGGATCCTCTGTTCATAAATTTATCTGTCCCAATGTCCCAAATTACATGTTCATCATCGATGACTCATCCGATTGTCGTTCGGTTGATGATTGTCCCTATCAAACTATATCCTAGGAAAGGTAAACCCTAGGGAATCTGACAAGATCGAAATTGTCGACGATCCCCTAGGGTTCACCTTCCTCAGGGTATAGTTTGATCGACGATCATAGGCGATGGCCGAACGACAATTGGATGCATTGTCGGCGGTGAACGGACATTTTGACACATGGGGACAAGGAATTTATAGGATAGAGGATCCTGACTCGATTTATCCTGACAATAGGTGAGAAATTTTCGTGAGGCCAGAGCAGTCATCCCTGATTCGACGTTATCCAATCTGGTTAATCATTTTATCAAAAATTTTTTTTCTAAATTGGGCGTGTAACTGTAAAATATTGACTTTTGTTTTATTTATAGTAAATATTTTTCGATTTATCTTGATGATTAATAAAATTTTTTTATAAGATAGGTAGATCATCCAAGTTCGATGTTACACGTTAATAGGGAAGAATAAAGGTGTTTAGGTGGCACGCCCTTTTAATTCTTGAAAAAGAAAAAATTGCACCTTCAATTTTGCACAAATTTTTGAATGCATTTTGACAAAGCTAATAAACTACAGGACCAATTTGGAAATTACGTTAAACGAATTGCTCCCTCCCGGTAAAGAAAAAAAGTTTACAATTCAGAAAAGCTATTGGTAAAAAATCTGAAACTGAAAGGAGCCGGAATGAAAATAAACCCATCCCAAAAGATTCCCCCTTTTATACGCTGCCATGCCAATTATTCCTTTCCTTCCCTATTTCTGTCGCTCGTTCATTGCGGGGCGAGGCCAAGTGCCACCACACTGTTCTCTCGACCGACCAGCCTCCCTCGGCTCCTCCCAGATCTCAACTGGCGAAGAACTCCAATACTTTATTCTTGTTGCGAGGGTGGCCGGAACTCCTTCGCCCGGCTTTATGCGTCCGCGGATCGGCGTCATCTTTTGCTATTTTTGCTTAGGGTCTTAGCCTTCGGCATCCGGGTGCCATGAAAGGGCTTGATGCGGAAGGAAACCCCAGGATCGATGACATCGGGAAATACTCCGCTGGTGGATCGGGTTGGTGTTTGCCTTTTCCTTTTTTGGCGGTCGCGGTGGACCTTAGTGTCATGCTTCCTGTTTTTTCGCCTGCTTTCGCGTGGAAGTTTAATTTTCCTTTACCATATGCCCATTCTCGATTGATCGTGTTGTTTATGTTGTCCTGATGGAAATAAATTCTGCGAACTAAGTAGATCTGTAAAGTTGCATCTTTGAAGCTCCCTCCGGTGAGGTTTTTTTGAAACAGCTGATGGGCTTGGTGTGAATGCTTCTTCATGTTAATATCAACCTAAGTTGAGCTTGATTTCTTGACAAATTTTGTTTCAATGGTTTGGCAACTTTTCTGGAGGTTGGACTTCAATTGACACTTTGCAAAGATTAACAGTGAGCTTCAATTCTCCACTAACAATTCATTTTTTCCTGTTAACCTCTGTGATAATATTATAATAATTGACGTTACTACTTGTAATTTTTTTTTCTGAAAAAGGTTCTTAATGCTCTTTCCTTCCGTGTTAATTGCTATTCAGTAAACCTATTATTTTCATGCATTATCTAAGGCATTTTTTGGCTGCCAACACCAAATAATAGTTAGTATTCATGGTTTTTTATCATTGTAGCAAGAGCTTATATTTTCCAATGCAACTTATAGATTCATAATGTGGTTTTGTGTTCTGTGCAGATAATATTCTGTTTGATGCTTCACAGTATTCATTCTTTGGCAAGGATGACATGGAGGAAGTTGTGTTAGGTGGTTTGGAAGATGATGATTACTTTGGAAGTCTTGTTGGTCTTGAGCAATCCAAGTTTTCTTCTCTTGGTGATAAAGAAGTGAGTTACTTTTAGTAATAAAGATCTGTGTTACATTCTCCTATTGTAGTTAGTTTGTAGAATTTGTATAGGTGTGTCTGCCGATCAAGGTATTAAAAGTTGTCAAACTATTGCATGGCACCTAAGTGGTAGGCAGTAACTTAGGTGATTGGTATTAAAATAGGTAAGAGAAATAAATTATTAAAATTAGAAAATGTTGATGTATATCTATATAAAATAAAATTCAATAATTTATAACTATAAATTCAAATTGTAAGAAAATACATAGCTAGCTTATAATTAGGATCATAAAACAATAGTAAATATAGATAACTAATATCAAATGAATGGACAACTTATAAAGAGAAGATTTTCGCTTTAGACCCACATAACCCATCTAAGTGGACAGCCTGAGTTGCCTAGGCCACTTAGGTTGACTGCCGAGGCTGTTTTTTTACTTAACGCCTTGGTTGCTTTCTATAAGGTCACCTAGCAAGGGCCGCCTAGCCACTAGATGAAGTGACCACTTGGCAAAAAAATCGCATTGATGACACTTTTTCAAACAATGCTACTAATCTCTACCTAGTATAGAGGCGCATTGTATTGTGCAATTGATAGACCACTAGTTGACGCAGCCACTTGGCAAAACTGCCTAGGCAGCTGCTTTTTAAAACAAGGCTACTAATCTCAATTTGGCTAAGTATCATGAGTTATGATCATTGGTTTTAACAATTTTCCTGATTCGAATAGGTTAGGCATTAGATATGGGTGCCTAAATGGAGAGATTTGGCCAAGAAATCACCTGGGAATAGCATATCACTTTGATTCCCTGGTGGTTTGATGCATACAATTATTTTTGTGTGGTTTCTTAGTATGAATACAATAGTAGGCCTTAACATTAGGATAATTTAACAAATTGGATTTAGCAAATACTTATATGAATGATCCTAGCTAATTAGAACTGTCATGTACAAGGTTCATGTGTAGGAGGATTGACATATACATTCTCTATTTCTCGAACTTGATAGGTACACCTTCCCTACTCATGTGGGCATGGCACATTATGAATATAGGTATACTAAAGAGTCTAAGCAGCCAAACTTGTTGCATACTGAAAGGTGCAGAAGAGAGACTTATTTATCTATTTATATATTTCTCATGATTTATTAAACAATAACACTCAAATTTTGTTGGCAATCAAATATTTTGATCATTGTGAATAGTGGGTAGAATTACAGGCAGTTATAGCTCACCACAATTGGTAGTTCTGTAGGGTTACATGAGTGAATTTGCAAATTTACACCTTTAAATAGTCATGGTTATTTGAATTTTGAAATCTAGATCCTTGTCAGCATTGTTGTCCATTATACCAATTTCCTGTCCCTTTGATTTTTTCTCTCTTTTCTTTCCTTATCATACAGACATCTATTTAATTGGATCTAAAATCTGCTTCTTCCTACATAGAACTTTGGCCAACTCATGTTTTCAACCTTTCACTTTTTATTTATCTTGATGATTCTTGAGATTGGTTTGTTTTATTCTTTAGCTTCTTCGATTTAACTTTTGTTGAGCTTTGATTGCTATTGTTATTCATGTTTTCTACACTGAGAATTCCTAGATCCTAACAATTTACATACTATGTCAGATCTTTTAGTTCCTTATTATTTTCACGCAAAGATATCTTATGAACAATATTTGCAAACTTTTGTAGCTAAAATTGCATTGTCTTATTCTAATATTTGCAGATTGAAAGCTTAGGGTCCTTATCCGAGATTGATGACCTTGCAACAACCTTTAGAAAGGTAAATTTAAACAATTCTGTTGAGATTTATTGCTTGCTTTGTTGATAGAGAAATAAATAGTAATACTATTAGGAGGTTTCTTTGTTGGTATATGAATGCAAAAAGGTATTTATGTATAATTTAAATCAATGAGATTTTAAATTCTATTTAATATATTGTTAAAAAGTTTAAAATTGTATATGTTGTTAAATGTTTATATTACTTAGAATTTAGTTGGAGGGTTTTAAAAGGCTCTTTAGTTTTTAGAAACATTTAATTAGAGTTTTTGTTAGGATAATTTGAGATTTTACGAGTTAAATAGAGTCTTTATTTTATAAGAAGTCTTATTGCTAATCTATAGCAAAGTTATGATCCCATGTACGACAACATCAACAACTAAGTCTTATCCCAGTAGGTGAGGTATATGAATCCTTTTATGCTATTGGTCTTTATCCCCTATAATATCATCATCCATATTTAAATAAATTTTATCCTGGTTTATCATTGTCAACTAAGTCTTCTTTAGTCTTCCTTTTCCTCGTTTAATGTGTATATTTTGTGATAGTTTCACATTGTCTAACTTGGGCATTTATTAGTCGTCTACCACCTAAGTACATGTTACCATCTTAAACTTGACTTTTCCCCCTAATAGTTGCAATCCTACTTCCTCTCTAATGCTCTTATTTTTATCCTGTCCGCACATCTATCTTAACATTCTCATCTCTGCGACTAGCATCTTCTGCTCGTGTGCTCGAGTTAGAGCCTAACATTCAGCTCCATATAATATAGCAAGTCTAACCACTATAATATAGAATTTCCTTTAAATTTTAAAAGTATTTTACAATCACAAATATGATCACAAAGAATACCTGATGCTCTTTTCCATTTTAATAATCCTACTTGATTCTATGTAAGACATCTCTCAACCCCTCCATGCTTTTGCAAAACGATTCTAAATACTTAAATCTCTCAATTACAGATAACTCATCATGTCCTATATTAACAATTACCTTATTACAAATATTTCTAAACTTAAATTTCATATATAGTCTTTACCATACTAAGCTTAAAACTTTCCTACCATGTACTAAATAAGATTTTGAGTTAATAGAAGTTTTAATTTCTTTTGAATTTTTTCAATGAGAGTTTTCTCAGGTGAGGCTTATTTTTTTTAAAGATATCTATCCCCGTGGTTCAACAATTCCATTTTATTGTTGCATCAATTTGTATCAAAGTTGAAGCATTATGGTTGTTCTCGCTATTAGTTATATCCTCCATTATCTATCATCCTTAAGCTTTGGTGTCCACCTTATTCACGTCTCATTTGCACTCTAGAACTGGGTTGGTTCCTTACGGTTGAGAGAAAAATAAGAAACATTGGATAAAATCTGTGTGTTTTAGACACAATGGAGCTATTGAATTTATAGGGAGAGTACATAATTATAGAATATTCAGTTGCCTTATTTTAGGCTAATTACATAAATGTAGAATCAACCTAATTAATTTTACTATATTTACAATATTCTAACACTCCCCCTCAAACTGGAGTATATAGGTTATATGCACCAAGTTTATTACATATATAGTTAATTCGAGGACCCCTAGAAACAACCTCTTACAAAGTAGGGTAAGGCTGCGTACAATAGACAGTTCCCTGGGACCCTGCATGGCGGGAGCTTCATGTACCAAATTGTCCTTTTTTTTAAAGTTAATTCGAGGACCCCTTAGTGACTAAGTGAATATCTGTTAGTTGATTATGAAAATTGACAAACCTAGTAAATATTTCTTTAGATATGACTTTCTCTCTGACAAAGTGACAATCCACTTCGATATGTTTTTTCATGAAAGGATTTGAGGCAATATGCATAGCGGCCTGATTATCACATATAAGTGACATTTGTGCAACCTCTCCAAACTTTAGTCCCTGAAGCAACTATTTGAGTCATATAAGCTCCTGACTGGCTATGGCCATAGCTTAATACTCCGCCTCTGTACTGGATCTAGCCACAACATTCTGCTTCTTGCTTTTCCAAGAGACAAAGTTATCTCCGACAAATATAGAGAACCCAAAAGTAGATCTTCTATCAATGGGAGATCCTGCCCAATCTGCATCAGAATATCCTACGACTCGAGTGTCCTTTGTCTTCATACAAAAGACCCTTTCCTGGAGCGCCTTTGATGTATCGAATAATGCGAGTCACAGCGTCCCAATGTTCCTTGCATGGAGAGTTGAGGAACTGACTTACTACACTCACTGCAAATGAGATATCCGGACAGTGAGGTAGTTCAATTTCCCTACTAATCGTCTGTACCGTTCAGGATCTGGAAGAGGCTTCCCCTGATTTGGCAGGAGCTTGACATTGGGATCCATGGGGTTTTCGATTGTCTTCGAATTTAACATTCCTGTTTCTTCTAGAATATCCATTGCATACTTCCTTTGGGATATGATGATCCCATCTTTGGACTGTGCTACTTCTATCCCCAAGAAATATTTGAGTTTGCCGAGATCCTTCGTCTGTAAATGTTTGAAGAGATATTGCTTCACCTGTGAAATGCCGAGGTGATCACTACCCGTGATGACAATGTCATCAATATAAACAACCAAGTAGATGCAACCAGTAGATGAGTGGTGATAGAAGACATAATGATCAGCCTCGCTCTGAGTTATACCAAACTGTTGAACCACGGTACTAAATCTACCGAACCATGCTCTGGGTGATTGCTTGAGGCCATATAAAGATTTTCGTAGGCGACATGCAAGATCAGAAGACTCCCCCTGAGCAACAAAACAAGGAGGTTGCTCCATGTAGACTTCTTCGAGCAGATCACTATGTAAAAAAGCATTTTTGATATCCAACTGATAGAGAGGCCAATGACGAATGACAACAATGAACAGGCATAGGTGCACAGAAGGTATTTTGGCAACGGGAGAAAAAGTATCCTCATAATCCAATCCGAAGGTCTGAGTATATCCTTTAGCGACGAGACGAGCTTTAAGTTGGTCAATCGTGCCAATTGGACCAACCTTCACTGTATACACCCATCGACAACCAACAACCAACTTCCCTGGTGGTAGAGGAATGAGGTCCCAAGTCCCACTACTCTGTAAAGCATACATTTCGCCAACATAGCTTGTTTTCATCCTGGATGGGCAAAGGCATCACCTGCAGTCTTCGAAAGAGAAACAGACGACTAGGAAGAAAGACAAGAATAATAGGAAGGAGAAAGACAATGATAACTCAAAGAAACATAATGAGGAGAAGGGTTACAAGTAGAACGCATACCTTTTCGAAGTGCAATGGGAATATCAGACTCAGGAGGTGGGACCGGAGGATGAGATGAAGGAATGAGCTCCAAAGGTGAGTCCATGGCCTGGTTAGTGTCAGACGGCAGCAATACAAGACGAGTACGGCGCTGATAAATCTGCAATGACGGAGGAGATGGGGTCGAAGGTGATAAAGACTCCTCTAGAGGACAAAAGATAGACATCGGTGCAGGTGTGGAAGGAGAAGACTCGAATGTAGATGCGTTAGACCAAAAAAATGGAACTGAATCAAAGAACGTGACATCAGCAGAGATAAATTATCTACGGGGAGTAGGGGAATAACACTTGTAACCTTTATGAGACCGTGGGTACCCAAGGAAGACATACTTATGAGATCAGGGAGAGTTTGTCAACGCCAAGACCAAGAACTGAGCAAAACATATAGAACCAAAGACCCTAGGTGGTAATGGATGAAGAGAGTGGTGAGGATAAAGTACATGATGAGGTATTTTTCCTTGTAGAGTGGAGGAAGACATGTGGTTGATGAGATAACAAATAGTAAGTACCGCATCACCCCAAAACTGATGAGGAACATGAGAGTGGAGAAGAAGAGTCTGGGTGGTCTCAAGAAGATGTCGATTTTTGCGTTCTGCAACGCTATTCTGTTGGGGGTATGTGGACAAGATGTACGATGCAACACACTATGTGACGCCATGAAGATCCGAAACTGAGTAGACAAATACTCACGGGCATTATCACTTTGTAAAGTCCGAAGAGAGATACCAAATTGAGTTTTGATTTCATGAAAAAAAAAGGATTGAAAAATATAAAATAATTCTGATCAATCTTTCATTAAATATAACCAAGTACAACGAGAAAAATCGTATATAAAAGTAATAAAATATCGTGACCCCAATGTAGAGGAAATACGACTTGGACTCCAAACATTTGAATGAACTAAAACAAAAGGGGATAAGGTTCGACTAATAGTGCGAGTAGAAAAAGAATTACGAACATGCTTTCCTAATTGACATGACTCACAAGACAAAGACTCTAAGTGGGAAAGATTAGGACGTAACTGTTTCAATTTATCAAGACTTGGATGTCCCAACTGAGCATGAATAAGAAGTGGAGATGTTGACGCTGAACCAACAAGGGAAGGTTGTTTAAACTGATATAGGTCATTGGACTGACATCCGAAGCCAATCATCCTCCCCATACTCTAGTCCTGTAAGGAAACAAAATTATTAGTAAAAGATATAACACAATCAAGAGACCGAGTAAGGACTTATTGACAATAAATTAAAGGGAGCCTTAGGGACATAAGGTTATTATGAATAGAAAGAGATGGGAGAGGATAAACAATAGCAACACCCCGAGACTGAGTTTGAGAACCATTTGCCATGGTGACAGAAGGTAAATAACCAGAAGTAGAAAGAGAAGAAAAAAGAGATTTATTATCAGTGATATGATCGGTGGCCCCAGAATCAAGAACCTAAGGACCCGATGAATGAGAGATGCCAACAAAGGAATTACCAGCGTATGCAACAACAACAGTGGAACCAGAGGCCTGACGATCTTCATACCATTTCAGAAAGTCGTCATAGGAAGGTGATGGGGTGGGATCTGGTGGCAACGACAAAGCGGAAATTGAAAAAGCGACAGAATTCTGGACGATCTGAACAACGTGAGGAGGTCGACCATGTAGACTCCAGCACTTATCAATTGTGTGTCCTGGTCTGTGGCAATGATCACCCCAAGGATGTCCTTTGCCACCCTTACGAGGCGGAGGTCTATTGTTGTTTCGAGAGATCAAAACTGACGAGTCAATAGAAATAGAAGAAGGCAAAGCCATAGATAAGATTTTGGCAGAAACACGAAGGAGAGTCGCCCAGGTACTGTCCATAGTAGCTTCTGTGGGGCTACCCAGGATTTGATTACGAACATGAGAATAATATGTGGGCAAACCATATAGAGCTAGAGACATAAAAAATTTCTTGTGATTTTCAAGCTCCGCAATAGGAGTGACCGCGGGTGGAAGCAATTTATTGAAATCACAAAGAAGGCTAGTGACTAAGCCCAGATAAGTCGACATAGAATCCTCAATCTAATGGGCACTAAGGATGGTCATGAGATCTTAACAAACCTTATAGAGCCGCCGAGAAGTATTTGTAAAAAGTTGTTGAACCTGTGTCCAAACTGCTTTGCAGGTTTTGTGAGTGTGGAAGACATCGTGAAGAGATACGTGAATGGAGGCTTGGATGATACAACACAACTGAGCGTCAATCTTTTTCCACAGAGGATCATCATCAATTTAGACATCCTCTTCGATTTGGGTGAGATGTGTCTTATAACCCTGTCCAACAAGCCAAAGCTCAATGTGAGAGACTCAAGAGGAGTAATTCTTACCATCCAACAACTCGGAAGAGAGCGATGTAGTGATGTGGTTGGTAAAGATTGGGATATCAGGCTTCAGAGCGTCGGGGTTAGCCATTGATCAACGAGGAAAGAGAGGCGAACAAAACTCAGTCGACCACGTCAGGAACAGACATCGGATGCGTCGTTAAGCGCGACAAAGGAGGGCGGCAGCGCGGAGGAGGAGAGGAGCGCGTGGGCCACGAATTAGGCCTCGCTTTGATACCATATTGAGAGAAAAATGAGAGACATTGGATGAAATCCGTGTGTTTTGGACACAACGGAGCTATTGAATTTATAGGGAGAGTACATAATTACAGAATATTCAGTTGTCTTATTTTAGGCTAATTACATAAATATAGAATCAACCTAATTAATCCTTACTATATTTACAATATTCTAACACTTACCTTGTTCTTGGATCACTGATTTTTATTGTGATTCCCTTGTCTCCTCATCTCCGCCCATCATTCCCTCCATTGCCTCCTTTACACATCTCTCGTTATCTCCATCTTCCATTGGTTTTGTTTTTCCATCACCATTAGTTCTCTCTTCCCATCTACCTTAACACTTCCATTTAAAAATAAAATTATTAACAAAGAGATAGAAAAAAAGGGCAAGAAGACAAGTAATTAAAAAATAGAGAAAAAAATCTATCAAATGTGGAAAAAGGAGAGAGAATGTTGTTGATAACAATAAAAGGGTAGCCCGGTGCATAGTGTCTCGAGGATTGTACACAATCTTGTATTGTAAGAGGATATTTCTGCTACTCGAATTCGTGACCACCAGGTCACACATTAACAACTTTACCGTTGCACCAAGACTCCCCTTTTGTCAACAATAATAAAAGGGAAGTCCGGTGCATGAAGCTCTCGCCAATGGGGTCCCAGGAAAGGTTGTATTGTACACAAACTTACTTTGCTTTGCAAGCAAAAGGCTGATTCCAAGACTCGAACATGTGTCCTCTAGGTCACACGGCAGCAACTTTACCGTTGCGCCAAAGCTTCCCTTTTGCCAACAACAATAAATAAATAAATATTGTTGTGCTCCATGTACTAAATGCACACCTGATCTCCATTGCATAGCTAGTCTCATTTTCAGAAAATGATGATCTCTTCTAGATCCGGTATAGATGATCTCATTGGCAACAATCCTGTCACACATCAACAATCATGATACTTTATCCTCTTCAAATGAAATTCAAGGACACTCTAATTTACGATGCTTTGACCTAGTAAATAATAGGCACACAACTTGCCCATAATTGTTCTCCTTTAACACAAATCTCTCCTCTTAAATTCTTTAGGTCTCGTGATGCTTAGCATTCAGATATCCTTACACACATCCCATTCATTAAACACATCTTAAATGACACCTCTAACAATTTGGATTACAAATGTAACACAAACGTCACATAGTTGGCAATGAAAAACCACATGATCTTCTTTTTTCAATTTGACATCCCTCATAGTAGCTACCTCGGACGATCCCCTAATTGATAAAAGCGCCCTTTGAGTAAGGAGAGGATCTTTCCTCAATAGATGATTGCCATGGGAAGACTCTACTCAAACAAATCATTTTGAAATGAGTATTTACGACAACTCCTAGGTAGTAGGACTAACTAGCGATGTTGGCGGTTGATAAACATAGTTAGCTTGTAGAGCATCCGTAAAGACAGAGAGGGAGGAATACGGGTTGGGAAAATATCCCGAGGAGAGAAGAATTTTCACATGGTTGACAATGAAAAACCATTATGATCTTCTTCTCTTTTTAATTGGACATTTGTAGCAGTAGCTACCTTAGTGGATCCCCTAACTTGATAAAAGCACCCTTTGAGTAAGGAGATGGTCCTTTCTTAGTAGATGATTGCCATGGGAAGACTCTACTAGGAGGATTTGCTTGTTCGCAAATGATTTTGAAATCAGTATTTACGACAATTATTAAGTAGGACTAACTGCCTGTTGGAGGTTGATAACTATAGTAAGCTTGTAGAGCATCACACAGACAGAGGGGGAGGAATACCCAGGGAGGTGGGTTGGCAAAGTCACAACAGGGGAGAAGTTGGGCATACAAAATACTAGGACTAGAATTATTCCAATTGAACTAGTCTAACTGGTCAGCTCTAGTCGAAACTGTTGCCTCACCTAAACTTGGTTGTTTCCTCCCCAAATCAAAAGTTCATTTGTTCCTCAATCACTCCAAACAAAATTTTCTGACCTCTACAAATCCATGTAGGCCCTCTTAAAGATCCTAAAATGCTTAAATGAATTTAATTCCTAGAAATTAAATTTATACCTTTGTTGAATTTTATTTAAAGCTAAAGAAACATAAGATAAAACTTTAGATCCTGTTCTATAGTTTAACTACTCATCCTTTATTTTATTAATGCTATGTTCATTAATATCTACTCCTAATTAATAATTAATAATGTTCATTATTCACCTTAATTATATTGGGTCAAACAATTCCAATATTTGCATTGTAACATTGGCAGGCCGCAGGGGGCTAGACTTTTTTTAATACGAAATCCTATACTATGGAATCATGTTGTTGGCTCATGACTACCTCAAAATCTACATCTACATAGAGAAACTAATACTTTATTCATGGATACAATTGGCTATGCATGCAATTGAATTTTGGATCAGTTGTATACCCTATAATTTTGGATTTCATCATCAAGCCATATTTGCACCAGTTATTTAAGTTGGCTATATGAATCTTATTCATCAAGAGAATTCAATGCAAGTTTATACCACTACTAATATTTAACTCAATAAATCATTTTAGTTTTTTTTGGATTTCCCTCTCCCCTTACACCTTCCACTCTTATAACAATAAAATTATTGGTCACCATTGAGCGTGTCAATATCATCTCACCTTGTAATCTCATTTTATCATCTATTGGTGCTACATCTGACATTAATATTTTTAATCTTTTTACTAACTCCACACACAGGCATATCTTAGCATGCTTATTTATGCCACAATTTATTTTTTACGTCTTTCTTTTGTTGTGCAACCCTCCAATTTATAGTATGACGGATTATGCCATAGTGTTATAAAATTTTCTTTTAGCCCAACGTTCATATTCCATATTACATACATAATTAGAATATCTTGTCTATTGAGTTACTTGTATGATATTTCTTTTCATCCATCTTATGTTGTAGTATACCATATATGGTATCATTGGGAATGGCTTTCCTCGTAAAGATTTAGAAGCATCAGAATCTCTGTGAGGAGTCTTAATGTATAGAGCCATTAGAAGTAGAACATGGGTGAGAAGTGGAGGGAGGTGTAATTGGTGACGAAGGAGATGATGTATAGAGGGGGAACTAAGATGAACCAGGGGAGGAGAGAAAGTGAGGGAGGGAGAGGAGGGAGTCAAGGTGGAGTTTGGGAGAGTGAAGAGAAAGAGGTTGGAGAGCGAGGTTTATGGATGAGAGGAAAGAGAGCGAAAAAGAGAAGAATAGGAGTGGAACAGAAGAAGGTGGTGACGGGATGGATGGATAACTTGCTGCCCTTTGCCAATGACCAAAGAGGGTCATCTGTGATCCAACATGGAGCTAGATGGGTGCACGTGGCATTTCCCATCAGATGGGTGTACCTAACAAAGCTCTGCATTTGTTACAATTGTAGTAGGATGGGTTTGTTAAATGTCAAAAACTTTAGGTTAGATATGTAAATTTTATGTTGAAGTACAGATTTTTTTTTTCAACTTACTAAATCTGTCTAAAAGACTTAATATTCTAATATAGTGATTGTGATTCTTGTGGCTATTTTCCCAGGTAACATGTTTGAGTGATTTATGCTCTTTCAATTTAAGCGCAATGAAATTAGTACATGTATATGTATTCTGGGTTTTGTGATTTATTGAAGCTGCTACTTGCTACAGAACATATCTGAGTTATCAATGAAAAATTCCTTCTTTTTGGTTGTCTTTATTTGTTCTCTTTATTTTATCTGTACAAATTTCCTGTTTGTAGGATCTAAGGTTCTGAAGTCCTTGTGGTATTGTGTAGGTGGCCATTTCACCTAGTATATGTAGCCTACAATTGGCACCTATGAAACACTACACTACTTGTTTTTGCCTAGTGATTTAGATTTTGGTTTTCTTAGGTTGTTTTATTGCCTTCAGGATTCCAACTTGTTGTCAATGACATGTTCTTTTTGCCTTTTCTTATGTTCTCTGATATGTGTCAGACTAAGATTTAATTTAGAGGCTCGTATACCTCGTTGAGCCCTCTGATATTATCTATCATATTACTCATGATTGTTATCATTTTTTTCATGATTTCTTTATGCATCTGGTCTTTGTTGACTGATTATTTCTGCATTCTCAGCTGAACAGAGTTGTCAATGAACCAAGGAGTGTAGGCGTTATTGGTGATAGAGGGTCTTTTTCTAGAGAAAGTAAGTGATACTGTGATATTATTGCAAACTAATCTTAACGTGTTTGTTCTATCTCAGCAATGAATTAAGCTCTTGCCGGAGACTATATGTTTATCTTCTTTTGCATCTCACTCCTATGTAAAACATCTAGAAAGTAATATCTAAACGTGCAGATGACATAGAAGAATGATATTACAATGGTAGGATCTGAAGACAAAAATGACATGGATATTTCCAACCAAAATATTGCATTCTCTTCTTTGTTTTGTATTCTGTGCCTGATTGCCAACTTTTTTGGGATGTTTTGCTAGCAATGTTCTAGCTAAAACCCTTCACATACTGATAGATGTCCCAGTACTGAATTGTTTTTCATGCTAATATTAAGATATATGCAATTGGATGCAGGAAATTTGATATATCAATTGAAAATTAAATCGATCATAATAGTATGAACTTTCAATTGAGAAGAATGAGATCATAATATGGACTAAAGAGGGTTCACGGTGATTTGAGGAAGTGCAAAAAGTTCCTAAAGTTTACCAGGTTGCTAATGGTAGGAGAAGAGAATACACAGATTTAGGTAATATTAGCATCGTACTTATTGAAGATTAAAATGTTAGGGAAGCCTAACACAATCCAAGATGTCAAGGCCCTTAGGTAGGGGATACTTTGGTATACTAGGGAAGCATAAGTCAATTGTTATGAAAGCCAGAAGATAACTCTTATAATTACAGAAAAGAGAGATTATTGAACAAGCTATTCAATGCTCTACAAAAAAAAAAAGTATGTTTGGAGATTAAAATATATAGTAAATCTATTTAAGTGTAAGTCCAGAAGGTATTACAGTTGGAATCTGTGTGCAGGGGATATTGAACTAACAAAGTTATTACCGGAGAGATGAGAAATTCCTGATGAAAGAGCAAAAGTGTTTCAGTACCAATTTATTTAGGAAAGAAAGTGATGAATAGTGTCTGTGACAATGAGGGATACTGTGTAACTTTTGGAAAAGGTATTTAACAAAATAATAAGAGTATTAATAATTATATCAACGTGAGATGTTTATATGGACATGTATGCTAATATTGCAACATGTTAGTTACTAGGTGTATAACAAATGATTTTTTTTTAAAAAATGTATTTGTGAGTTTACATCATGATATTAGATGAGATTTGCAGTTGTAGATGGTACGGAAAATAAATGAGACCCCACATTGTTGGTCATGCTAGATCTCATGGCGTAAAAGGATCCATATTAGTTTCGAGCTGACATGTATGCTAATATTGCAACATGTTAGTTACTAGGTGTATAACAAATAGTATAAATCATGGTCGTTGCTATCATCAGTTGGCTAATTGATGAGAGTAAACGTTTTGAGGAGATAAATTTTAGAAATTAAATGGTGTACGTTTAAATGTGATTGAAACTTACTATGCAAAACAAGCCAGGAAATATTTAAGATCTATGCATACGAAATTTCTATAGTGAATTATAGATATTTTGGATCTAATAATCAACAAGGAGGTATCGATGAAGTATTATTAATAAGATACAAAATGTGTGGTCAAAATTTAGATAAGTTTTGAAATCTTGTGCTATTGTCATGAGGTTGGAATGAAGTTTTATGACGTCGTATATTTCTTGGATTCGTGTGTATTGGAAATTTAGAAATCAACATGTTCAAAAAGTTAATAGTAATTAGTAGATGTGAAAATGTGTGAGAGGTTATTAGAAAAGGTAAAATGAAAAGTTCATTGGATGAATAATTGATACAGTTCTAATAATTGATCAACTGAGAGAAAAAGGTTAAAACGATATGAATATGTTCAATTTGAATCGGTTAAAGGTGTAGGAGGTAGGAAACCAAAGAAAATCTAGTTAACATAATTAAGTTATTTCAAATATCTGAATACAACATTGATATAGCCTTACATATATTCTTTTGGTAGCTTTATTTAACCACCTCTTAAGTCTTTAAGTTAGATACGTAAAAATATATTCTGTTGGTAGTACCATCTTGTATTTCTTGATTGGAGCAAATATAGGTATCATACAAGTGCAAGAAAGGCTCAATTTTAAAGCTATGTTGTTAAAAAAAATTGAGTAGCAGACCATTTGGTTCAACAAGGAAAAAGCAAGATCTACACACGATATTCATTGACTTAGAAAAAGCTTATGATAGGGTCCAAGAGAAATTATATGGAGAATTTCAGAAATGAGAGGTATTAGTGTATCATATATTGAACTAATTAAGGATATATATATGTTATCGACCCGAGTGCAGAATCGAGTCACGGGTCGAGATCTAGATCCAGACTTGATCATGCAACATGCAAGGGGGAAAAGGGAGGAGAAAGACTCGTCCTAAACAGAGTCAAATACGCAAGGGGGAAAAGGGGAGTAAGTGAACTCTATCCTTACTCAAATTTTCTTCGTCTCTTTATTGATAATAACACTCCTTATATAAGGAGTCAATTACATAGTCCAAAGGAAACAAGGATCAAAAATAGGAAAGATAATTAGGTCCCTTTTATTTATTTTTGCTTATAGCAGTAGTTATTTTGGGCAGTAATTAATTATGTAGTAGCAAAATAGGAAAGCTAATTAGGGTCCTTTATTTATTTCTACTTATAGCAATAGCTATTAAAAAAATTAGGTAGTAGCACATTGTTTCCTTTTCCCCCAAGCAATATATATCCACCGCTGGCAATTTGCTTCCTACTATACTAGCATCCAACAAAGGCATCCACATCATCACTCCCCCCCCCACTAATAACATTGAGGGAAATTTTCGGGTTCACTTCCCCCTCTTCCTCGCCTTCCCTGTCATCATCAGACACTTCAATCTAGAATAAACGCTTACACTCGTGGCCCGTAGAGTAAGACTCATCACAGTTAAAACAGAGACCCTTGGCTCTCCGTTCTGCCATCTCAGCGTATGTTAGACGCTCAAAGAATAAAGCAGGTGGAGTCTCCTTGCTGATGTCCCCCATTGCCTTGGTCTTCGCCAAAAGAGGGCCTCCACTGTTAGTGTTGAGCTTGGTTGTGGTTTCGCCCTAATTCATGTGCAGTGGCCCCCCGCCTCGATGGAAGCACTGCATCTATTCTAATACCCTGGCCATATTCATTACAATGCCTAGGTTTCCAAGTTGTTGCAATTCGATGTCGATACGGAGATCTTCGACTAGCCTTACAGTGATCAAGTCAACATGTTGTTGTGGTATGAGGTCTGAGGCCGGGCAAGGTGGGATTGGAATTGCCGTCGGTAGTCTTCTACCGAGCCTGACTGCTTCAGATTTGCTAGCTCTCCTAGAGGGTTGTTGCTCATAGGCGGCCCAAAGCCGATATGACAATGATCTTTGAATTGCTTCCAACTCATTTCTGGTTCTTCATGTTCCATCCGATCAAACCAAAGTTGGGCTTCCCTACCAAGTGGAAGGCAGCAAGGCCAACCTTGTCGGCTTCTATAATCCTTTGGTTGACAAAGATTTTTTCACACCTTTTAACCCAGTCCAGTGGATCCCCTTATCCAGAATAGGCGGGGAACTCCAACTTGGAGTACTGCGGAACCATGGTGTCATTGGTTGGCGGTTCAGGTCTGACCTCTAAGGCTTTGGAAGGGTCACACTCTACGCTGGTAAGGTTGTTCGTGGTGGGCACCAGTTGTCATCTTGTCTCTTGAACAATACAAGTAACTCGGTCGTCTGCTCCTTTAGTCCTTATTGCAGGAGGTGTTCTGCTCCATGAAAACTTGCTGTTGTGAGGTCAATCTTTCTATGAAGGCATTGAGTTTGGATGCAATAGGATTTGTATCACCCATGATTGGCTCTGGTTCTAAGTTGTTATGGACAAGTGTAGGATCGAGTCACAGGTCGAGATTCGGATCCAAACTTGGTCATGCAACACGCAAGGGGAAAAGGGAGGGGAAAGACTCATCCTAGACAAAGTCAAATACGCAATGGGGAAAAGGGAGGGAAAGACTCATCCTAGACAGAGTCCAATTACTCAATTTTTCTTCCTCTTTTTATTGATAATAACACTCATCATAGCCTAATGAAAACAAGAGTCAAAAATAGGAAAGATAATTATGCCCCTTTTATTTATTTCTGTTTATAGCAGTAGCTATTTTGGGCAGTAACTAATTAGGTAGTAACAAAATAGGAAAGCTAATTAGGCGCCTTTATTTATTTCTGCTTATAGCAGTAGCTAATTAAGTAGCATATTGTTTCCTTTTCCCCAAGCAATAGATATCCACCGCTGGCAATTTGCTTCCTACTATATTGGCATCCAATAAAGGCATCCACATTAGTATGAGGATGTAATGACCAGATTAAAGACTTCAGACGGATTAACTGAAGCATTTTCAATAAGGATAGGGTTACATTAAGGATCAGCTCTAAGGTCCTATCTTTTTTCACTAATAATGACAAACTCACTTGACACATTCAAGATACAATATCATGGTGTATGTTGTTTGCAGATGATATTATTTTGATAGACGAGACATGTGAAGAAGTAAATGCTAAACTAGAATTTTGGCGGAAAACACTAAAAGTGATGGTGCATGTTGTTTGCAAATATTGTTTTGATAGACGAGACATGTGAGGAGTAAATGCTGCATTAGAATTTTAGCGGAAAATACTAGAAGTGAAAGGTTTTCGGCTTAGTAGAGTAAAGACAGAATATATAGAATTTAATTTAAGCAATATTAAATGTTATGAGACAATTGTTAAGATAGGAGATGACGAGTTGTCTAGAATTAAGAGGTTTAAGTATTTAAGATCATTTTCGCAAAATGATGGAGGGATTGAGAGAGATGTCGTATATAGAATACAAGAAAATGGAGGTTAGCGTCGGATGTTTTACGTGATTGTAAAATCCTTAAAACTTAAAAGGGAAGTTTAACAAAATGACAGTTAGACCTGCTATGTTATATGGTGTTGAATGTTGGGCTATGACTCGGACACATAAGCATAAGATGAAAGTTGCAGAGATAAGGATATTAAGGTGGATGTGTAGACATACGAGGATGGATAGAATAAAAAATGAGAGCATTAGAGAGAAAGTCAGCATCTATTGAGGAAAAATTTTGAGAAACACATTTAAGATGGTACAAACATATATATAGAGGACCAATAAATGCCCCAGTTAGTTAGGCGATGTGAAATTATGACAAATACGCATATCAAACGAAGAAGAGGAAGGCCAAAAAAAAGACTTGGTTAGCAACAATAAAACAAGATAAAATTTATTTAAATATAGATGATAATATAATAGGGGATGAAGTCCAATAGCGTAGAATGATCCATATAGCCGACCCCACCTAGTGAGATAAGGTTTGGTTGTTGTTGTTGTTGATGTTGTAGACCATTTTGGTTCAACCATATGAAATTGTCATCAATATGCTATTGAAATCCTTTAAATGTTTGGCTTGAGGCAGAATAGTCCCAACTCATTTCAAAGAATGGAATGAATACAAGAGCTGGGAACCCTCGAGATAAAATGTTTAAAATTAAATTCCTGATTCCAACAAATCATATTGGCTTGTTCATTTAGAATTGGAGTTGACTACATATTCTTGCCAAGTTGTTGAGGACAAATATCAATTACCAAAATCAAAGAGCAATTAAGTTTCATGAACCTCATCATCGACTAGTTTTCAGTAAGTTTAGTACTTGCATCTGTATGTTGCCCTTTGGATTGTATGTAGCTGATTGTTAAGGAATCATACTCCCTCTGATCTAATTGTCATTAAACAATATAATGCCATAGTTATTTTCTCCTCCAGTACAATTAAAATTAATCGGCCAAAGGAAGCTGCTTGACTTACTTTTTCTTCAAAGAACAGAAGATAAATGTTTTATTCAACCATTTTCTACTTAGCTGAATTTTCAAGTTTATAATTGCTAACAAAAGTACTACTAGGGATTGATTCGTTTTTAAATTTACTCAAATCTTTATATGATCTTAATGTGCGAAGTTGAGATATTGCATATTGTTTATTGCTTCTGATCTTCTAAGGCTTTCTCACACTGTTAACCCTACTAGTGCTGCAAAATGACTATATATTTTTTTAACATCATTCTAGATATTAATTCAAAAAAATATGCTTACTCAGATTCTTCTAATGCGGACTGGATACAAGAAACTGATTTTCCAAGCTGGATTGATCACCAGATATTGGATGTTGAAGATGTTCAGGAGAACAAACGGTGGTCGTCACAGCCACTTGTTACTCCATCTCAGTTTAATGAACTAAAACCGCTGTATCGTACATCTTCTCATCCACACCAACTGCAGCATCTTCACTCTGTTGAATCCATCTCTGTCCCCAAGTCATCCTTCACTTCCTACCCTCCACCTGGGGGACAAAGTCTACCTCTAACTCGCCATTCAAGTTTGCCATCCGTGGGTATAGCAGACCAGATATCTGCTCCACTGCCTTATTCTAGTTCTCTAAATCAGTTGGGAGGATTGCATCATGGGCTGCACTATAATCCGAGTATGCAGTTCAAACATCCTGGTGTCTCATCTACTAGCACGCCTAGAAATTACTTGCTCAATCATTCTGACCTCTTTGTAAGGGAGAATCACGGCCTGTTGCCTAATGTATTCCCTCAACATTTACCTCCGCAAGGTGGTTTAATTTCACCACAGTTTTTGTCACAGCAACAACAGCAGAGATTGCTCCAGCAATCTCTTGCCCATTTCTCCCACCTGCAACCTAACTTATTCAACCGATATAATCACCCTCAGATGTTGAACAACTTTGAGTCAGTTGGTGGCATGCCTAATTTTAGAGACAATAGATCAAAATCATCTCACAGGGGGAAACACAATATGCGATTGTCTCAACAGTCAGAGACTGGCAGCTCGAAGAGTGATAGTGGTTTTCAATTCAGATCAAAGTACATGTCAGGTCAAGAAATAGAAAGCATTTTGAAAATGCAGCATGCGGCAACACATATCACTGACCTTTACCAAGATGATTACTACCATCAAGCTTGTCTTGCAAAAAAGTCATCTAATTTAAGACTTAAGCATCGGTTTTGTCCATCAGTAATAAAGGATCCTCCGTCACGGTCACGTTCTAATAATGAATCCCATGCATATGTTCAGGTTGATGGACTTGGGAGAGTTTCTGTATCTTCAGTTCGCAGGCCTCGCCCTCTCCTTGAGGTTGATATGCCATCTGCATCAGGTGATGATCAGAAATCCTCTATAAAGCCTCTTGAGCAGGAGCCTATGTTGGCTGCGAGAATCACAATTGAAGATTGTATTGGCCTTCTGCTGGATGTGGATGATATCGATCGAGTTCTACAGGCTAACCAACCACAGGATGGTGGGTTGCAACTGAAGCGGAGAAGGCAGGTTCTTCTTGATGTCATTGCTGCATCACTCCAGCTTGTTGATCCATTTGGTGCTGGTAAATCTGATAACTCAACAGCTTTCGCCCCAAAGGATGACCTTGTTTTCTTACGTATCGTTTCTCTTCCAAAAGGCAGAAAGCTCATATCACGCTATCTTCACCTTCTACATCCTGGAAGCCATCCAACTAGAGTAGTCTGCATGGCCATTTTCCGCCACCTTAGGATTTTGTTTGGTGGTCTAGCAATGGATCCCAGTGCAGCAGAAACAACCATCAATCTGTCCAAGACTGTGTCTTCATGTGTGCGCAAAATGGAACTTAGTGCACTTGGTGCTTGCCTAGCTGCAATAGTATGTTCATCTGAACAACCACCACTCCGTCCTATTGGAAGTTCAGCTGGTGATGGAGCCAGCATAATTATAAAGTGTGTTCTTGATAGAGCTACGGAACTTCTGATGGACCCTCATGCTGCAAGCAACTACAGTTTTTCCAACCGAACCCTATGGCAGGCATCATTTGATGCTTTCTTTGGGCTTCTAACTACATATTGCCTGAGCAAATACGACAGTATAATGCAAATGCTGCTTGTGCAAGCAGCTGGTACTACAATTATAGGCCCTGAAGCAACCATCACTATTAGCAAAGAGATGCCTGTGGAGCTGTTACGTGCAGGTCTCCCTCACACCAATGAACATCAGCGGAAGATAATGCTTGAGTTTGCCCAGAGGTCCATGCCTATTACTGATGCTGCTACTCATGGAGGTCAGAACAGGCCTGAAAATTCCGAGTCAGTTCCAGGATGATGCGCCCAATGATAAAATGAATCATCTTTCGATATCACTCAGGCGATTTCATTTCGTTTCGTTATGTTTGAATACATACACACCTGGTGGCGCTTCATACTTAAAATCACAGAGGTTTCTGGCAAACCCAGATCGTCTGTCTTCCATGTTTGAATAGAATACTGCCAACATTCATGCAAGAACATTTGTAGAGTTGCAACTGGTTACATATAGTTGTGAGTTGCACCTGTGGTTTCATCGAGGGAGCTTACTTTTAATTGTCTGCCTTGGTTCTCCATACAAATGTAACGGGGATAGAAGTTGTACAGGATCTTTTATTGCCGTTCTTTCTTCGACTCCAAGAATCGCGAGGTTATGTTTCTTGTAGTTAGCATCCCTTATGTGCTTCCCGTTCCTTCATGGCCCATTTCCTTGTGGTTCTAGACTAATTATCATGCCACCTAGACTCTAATTATCATGCAAATTCTTGTCTGAATTGTACAATCTCTTCGCCATTGTAATTTAATGGATCAATTCAGGATATTGTTATTTGGTATCCTGATATAAGCTTTCTCTGCGTGGTTGTTTGATGAATTCTGGTAATGATAGCTACTTCGTCCAGGTTTAATTACTTTTGTACCTTGTGGCTGCTCTGCTCACATTGTAAAATGGAAATTTGATGTTCAGATTAGTTAAAGAGAAAAACTGGATGAACTACAAGGAACCAGTACTTGATCAGCTAATTACTTTTGCACCTCAAGTACTTGTTCAATTATTTTGTTTAGCTTGAGGATTATCATTTTTATAAGTGAATTTTTGTTAGGATTTTTTTCTTTAATAGATGTCATAAATATGTTACTAGGCAGATTGATGTAAGTTTTTACGAAAAAATAATTTGTTTTTACTATCCTAGTAAACGAAGGAGAGTTGCGGCGTAATAGTGAAGATAATATATCATGTATTTTTGTATTTTTAACGTATCGAGTTTTAACGGTTCGAAATTTATAATTTTTTTTTTTTTTTTTTTTTTTTTTTTTTTTTTTTTTTTCTAGTGAATTATCATGGATTTAAAGTATAAAAAAATAATTTTTAAAGTAAGATAACATTACGGATAATAGATTATTTTCCTTTGACAGAGTTTTGCGCACCGGATTTCATTGTTTTCAACTCCCGTTGACCAGTAAATCGGTGATTCCAAATTCGGTTTGAATTCCAACTTGTTTTTTTTTTCACATTATCATTTTCTTTTATGACATGGAGTTCTTAAGCAACTGAGTTTACTAATTAACGATATTTATAGACAATTCATCTATATTAAATTACCGACTGACATTATTGATCCCGCCCGCTGGTATGGAGTCAGGACCGCCATGTGGTACGGCTGGTCGGTGGTACTTTGAGTCTAGTATGGGAAAGCAGGGCCCAACGCTCTAGGCCCACTGGCGGCTACGGGAAATGATTAGCAACCCTGCCTGTTGAGAATGCCCACGAGGGCAGCCGCAACACTGGCCTCAGATACCACTCTGGCTGGATATGTCGATCGGAGAACAGTCTCGACCCGAGTCCCAAGCTTAGTCCCCATTGAGAGGCACTTTCTAGTCGGAGTTCCTCCACTCGCCTTCTTGGATCGGAAAACTGCATACAAGGATGACCGAGTGTGGGACCTCAGCACGCTGATCGGCACACCCCTCCAACGTATTACAGCTCAGTGTTCCCTATCATCGAAAGTTGTCGTTGTCCGTGTCGGTACGGACCCTCTGAAGCCTCGCAGATAAAGGCAATAGTCATGTCAGTGCCCGCCGACTAGGCCTGACGCCACTCGTGTCCGAATCACGGGATCTCGCTGGCACAGTACAGCGTCTGACAAGCGTTGTAGCAAAGGCCAAACCGTACCACGACGCCTCCTGCAAATGTCAGACAACGCAACGCTGGCCGGCTAACTGACAATAACCCCTGATTCTGTCCCCGTATAGGACAAAAGAGGGATAGAGTTTGTCTTCTCCCGGCTATATAAGACCCTCTATCCCTCACACGCAGAGGGGCATAATATTTTTCAACTACAGTAGTTCTTAATTAGTTCCCTTTTCTCCACCGAATTCTGACTTGACCATCGGAGGGCCTTGCCGGAGAACTCCCAGTGGGTTGCTGACGGTCATCTTTCTCGCAGGGCAGGTGACTCTTGACCGACAAAGTTCTCAATATCGCCATGTGAGACCATCACCCTTCTTCGTCGACAAGCTGTGCTCGTCATTGAGTTGAGAATCCCACCTCGCTCACCAACAGGATCATATTTGTTGGATCGAGAGAATACGATAGAGGGGGGGGGGGTGAATATCGTAAAACGGTTTCGGATTAGAGAGAGAATGCGCAGCGGAAAATTAACACAAAAACACACACGAACACAAGGATTTACTTGGTTCGGAGTCGCGGTCGGCTCCTACTCCAAGGCCCACGGTCCTTGACCGTTAACTGCGGACAATTCTATAATGCGCAAAGGTTTACAGAGAATTGTACAGTAGTATTGCAGTAAAAGGAATAAATGAACTCTTCGTTACTGACACCCGATGTGGATCGCACTTCGGTGCGTAGGGTCATCGTCGGCGCTAGAACCTCGAGATTAGAAGTTTCCGGAGCAGAGCGCTTGAGCGAAGAGCGTTGTGGCGTTGGAAAAGTGTGTTCTGAAGCCTTGGGGGTCGAACCCCTTTCATAGTGCACCTGGGGGGGCCCTGGACGTTGGGGGCGCCCTCCACGTGCCTCATGATCCGCAAACCCCTATCCGGAACTCGGTCAGCCCTTATCCCTCCAGGATCGGGCTCGGAGTTTGATGGGGGCGCCCTGCTTGACTTGTTCAACAGGCTTCTCGGCTGACTTGAATTCGATCGCTTCGTTGGCTTGGACCCAGGGCGCCCGGGACACTAGGGGCTCCCGGGACCATAAGGGCGCCCGGGACCATAAGGGCGCCTGGCCCAGTAAGCTTTTGAAGCGAATCTTGCTTAACTTGTTTTGCCTTGACCTTGGGGGCGCCCTGCCTCAGCTGCCTGCCCCTCTCCTTTGGGGCGTTCTGAGCTGCAGAAACACATTCCTTCGGTCTGCATCCAAGGTTAGTCCAAAACAACACAACAGCAAGAGTATTAGATAATTCTTACAGTCGTAGCTGTCTTGGTTCTGACTTTGGGTCTCCCAAATGGAACCCTAGGTCGAACCGACGCCTACTGTTCCCTCTACGGGGAACACGTCCTCACCTACTCCTCTCAGGAGAGTTTATCTTTTGCCAACCGGCTCCTCCGGTTGGACTTTTGCCCAGCAGTCCTTCGCCAGGTGCCTGGCAGCCCTTCGCCAGGTCTTGGGTACCAAGCAGTCCTTCGCCCGGTGCCTAGCAGTCCTTCGCTAGGGCTTCTGTACCAAGCAGTCCTTCGCCTGGTGCCTAGCAGTCCTTCGCCAGGTCTTCGACTCCTAGCAGCCCTTCGCTAGGTGCCTAGCAGTCCTTCGCCAGGTCTTAGGTTTTTGCTGCCTAGCAGTCCTTCGCTAGGTGCCTAGCAGTCCTTCGCTAGGACTTCTTTCTGCACACTTAATGAACACATTAGAACACAGATAATACTTAACTTTTGAACCCTTTTGCCAATATCAAAACCCAGGTTCGACTTAGGTGCTGTCTGCACCAACAATCTCCCCCTTTTTGATTTATGGCAACCCGGTTCAAAAAGTTAAGTTTAAACCAGGTAAAAATTCCAATTTAGTTTCCTCCCCCTGGAAGGAATCTCCCCCTAGATTTTTCAAAAGTTCGTGGGGTTAAAAAAAATTTTAAGTCTGAAAAATGGAATTGATTTTTCAACACTTAGAGCTTTTTCTAAAAGAAGGTTTAGAAAACATTTCCAAAAAAAATTTAGTTGGGCACTTGGAAAATTTTATACTTTCTAAGTCTAAAAGGGAATTAATTTTTCAGTACTTAGAATATTTATACTTTAGAAGTTTTTTTGTTTTCACACTTTAGAAAACTCTTCTAAACTTCTTCTGAGAAAACACTTTAGAAACAGTTTTGAAAACAGCTAGATCAAGTACTTAGAAACAGTTTTGAAAACAGCTAGGTCAAGTACTTAGAAACAGTTTTGAAATCAGCTAGGTCAAGTACTTAGAAACAGTTTTGAAATCAGCTAGGTCAAGTACTTAGAAATAGTTTTGAAAACAGCTTAAGTGATTTTACTTTTTGAAGAAAGGATAAACAAAGTTTTAAAAATTTTGAATTTGAATTTGAAAATTTTTTTAAACCTTCTCTCCTTTCCAATCTCTCCCCCTTTGCCATATATCAAAAAAAAATATAGCAAACGAATATAGCAAAAAAAATGATGTGCTGTACTGAACCAATTCAAGATATAAACTGAACCAAATCAATTTGAATTATCTCTTTCGGGTCATGTCTAACCCAATTAGCTACTTACTAACTGTTATAAACACTAGTTTTCGCTAGGGCTAGTCAAGTTAAGTGTTATGTTCAAGTTAGATTTTCTAAATTTGACACTTAACTTGATTACTGTATAATTTGTATTTAGTGCCCCAATTACTGCAGATGCACTGACTTAAAGCATCTTGAATTAAGGCAAAGACCTAAGCATCTCAACCCATTCTAGGTTATCAATCAAAAGTACCCTACGGTGCTTGTGAGATGCTAGCTTCTAGATCTATAGGTGCATGCAGTTCTAGGGTTAGGGCCTAGGCTAAGTCCATTTTCGAAAAAGACCTAGTTTTAAAGGGGGTAGTTTTTCCAAAAAAAAACTAAGTCGAAAAAATTAATTTTAAAAATGAAAAAAAGTTTTCAAATTAAGTAGAAACTGATACGCAATAAAACAGTTTTAAAAGAACCACAGAAGTAGATTAAACCTATTCTACCAAGCATAACCCTAACTGCCTTCTTAGTGAGCTGAACTCAGACTCAGGTAGAGGTTTGGTGAATATGTCAGCTAAATTAGATTTAGAGTCTACATGCTTAAGGACTATCTCACCCCTGGCTACATGATCTCTTACAAAGTGGTGTTTAACTTCTATGTGTTTAATTCTGGAATGTTGGATTGGATTCTTAGTTAGATTAATTGAGCTTATATTGCCAATGTAGACTTAAGTTTGGGTGTAGTTAAGCTGGAAGTCCTTAAGAGTGTGCATCATCCATAAGAGTTGTGCTACACACTCTCCTAAGTCAACATACTCAGCTTCAGTTGTGGATAGAGCTACACAGTGTTGTTTTCTGCTGCACCAACTTACTAGACTATTTTCTAACAGTTGACAGCTTCCACTTGTACTCTTTCTATCTAATTTACAACCAGCATAGTCAGAATCCGAGTATCCTGACAAGTCAAAGGTTGAGGTCCTAGGATACCAAATCCCTACATTTAGGGTGCCCTTAACATATCTTAGTATTCTTTTTAGGGATGCTAAGTGTGTTTCCTTAGCACAGGTTTGGTATCTAGCACACATTCCTACAGCAAAAAGGATATCAGGTCTGCTGGCTGTAAGGTACAGTAAGCTTCCAATCATACTTCTATAGAGTTTAAGGTCTACTAGTTTACCATCAGGGTCACTATCTATTTTTACATTTGTGGCCATGGGGGTACTTATGCTTTTAGAGTTATTCATTTTAAATTTCTTTATTAACTCCTTAGCATATTTGGATTGATGGACATAATTTTCATCCCTAGTTTGTTTGATTTGTAACCTTAGGAAGAAGTTGAGCTCACCAACTAAGCTCATTTCAAATTTATTTTCCATTATTTTAACAAATTCTTTTAAGAAGTTTGAGTTGGTGGACCCAAAGATTATGTCATCGACGTAGATTTGGGCAATAAAGATTTCTTTTCCTAAGGTCTTAATAAATAGGGTTGAGTCAATTTGTCCTTGTTTAAATTCTTTAGAAATTAGGTAGGTTGATAAGTGTTCATACCAGACCCTAGGTGCTTGTTTTAGTCCATAAAGTGCTTTAGTGAGTTTGTAAACATGGTCAGGTCTTTCTAAGTCCTCAAAACCAGGGGGTTATCCTACATAAACTTCTTCCTTAATAAATCCATTTAGAAAAGCTGACTTTACATCCATTTGGTAGAGTTTAAATCCTTTATGGGATGCAAAGGCTAACAACATCCTAATGGACTCAAGTCTAGCTACTAGGGCATAGGTTTCATCATAATCTAACTCTTCTACTTGACTGAATCCTTTGGCTACTAAGCAGGCTTTATTTCTCACTATTTCTCCTTGATCATTTAGCTTATTCCTAAAAACCCACTTAGTATCAACAATGGATTTGCCCTCAGGTTTAGGTACTAGTTCCCAGACTTGGTTCCTCTCAAACTGGGCTAATTCTTCTTGCATAGCTAAGATCCAATCAAGATCAGGTAAGACTTCTTCTATAGTCTTAGGTTCAATTTTTGAGATCATTGCAATCTGACTAAGGTTTCTATATGAAGACCTAGTTCTGACTCCTAAGGTTGGATCACCCACAATTTGATCAGTTGGGTGACTGAGTCTGGGTTTCTTAGTTTTTCTAGAATTTGGTTCGACCTCAGGTCCGGTCGGTCAGTTTGGTTCAGTATTTGGTTCAACTACTTGGGTTGGTTCAATTGTTGGTTCAATTGACTCAATAGTTGGTTTAATAGTTAGTTCATTATCTTCAGTATTTGATGAATTTAGATCTGGATTATCAGATTTTGAGTTAACTTCTTCATCAAATATCAGATTTGTTGTTTCTTCAATTTTCTTAGTTTGTTTGTTATAAACCCTATAGACTCTACTTGTTGTTGAATATCCTAAGAAGATGCCTAGAGTTGACTTAGACAGGAATTTACCTAGGTAGTCCTTGGTGTTTATGATATGGACTTTGCACTTAAAGACCCTTAGGTAATGTAGGTTTGGAAGTCTATGGTAGTATAATTCATAGGGTGTTTTATTGTGTCGTTTGTTAATCAGGACCCTATTTTGGATGTAGCAAGCCGTGCTAATTGCTTTTGCCTAATATTGGTTAGCTAAGTTGAATTCATTGAGCATAGCCCTAGCGGCTTCCTGTAGAGTTTTATTTTTCCGTTCAAATATCCTATTTTGCTGGGGGGTTCTAGGACACGAAAATTCGTGTATATACCCATTTACCTTACAAAACTCCTCGAATCGTTGATTTTCAAACTCTCCCCCGTGATCACTCCTAAGTCTTTTGATTTTGGTATCGTTTTGATTTTCAATTAACTTACAAAGATCACTAAATAGGTTTAAGGTTTCATCTTTGGTCTTCAGAAACCTAACCTAGGTAAACCTAGAGTAATCATCAATAATTACTAAGCAGTACCGGTTTCCACTTAGTGACTTGGCTCCATGTGAATCAAATAGGTCAAGGTGCAGGAGCTCAAGTGTGGTTTGAGTTAGATCAGAATGAATTAGTTTGTGATTGGACCTGGTTTGTTTACCTTGATTGCATGATTTACATATTAAGTTTTCAGGGTTCTTAATTTTAGGTATACCTTTAATCAGGCCAAGTTGGGTGATTTTTGAAATTAATCTTAGATTAGTGTGATCTAATCTCCTATGCATAGGGTTTGATTCTTCTAACTGAGTTACATGCATTTAGGTTCTAGGGGTAGGTTTATAGTGTAAACATTATTTTTCTAGAGCCCTTAAGTATGATTTCTGAGTCTTGCAAGTTTCTAATCAGGCAGTTAGAGTTGGTGAAGGTGACTACATAACCAGTATCACATAATTGACTTATGCTAAGCAAGTTAAATTTAAAATCTTCAACCAAAAGAACCTTTTTAATAACAAAGTCAGATTTAAGTTCAATGTTACCTGACCCAATCACCTTGAGTGTAGCATTGTTGCCAAATGCTACTGAGCCTAGGTTCTTGAACTTGAGTTTGGTGAATTTCAATTTATCCCCAGTCATGTGTCTGGAGCACCCGCTATCCAACATCCATTGGTCCAAATCTTTATGTTCCTACACATAAAGAGTTTTGTTGATTTGGATCCAATTAGAATTAAGGATAGCCTAAATTGATTTTCACAGCCTAGTCTGTCTCACCCAATCTAGAGTTATCAATCACGTTAGCCTTATGGGTTTTTGTGAGACAGGTTTTAGTAGACAGAATTATTTTGAAAAATCATGATTTATTTTAAAAAAGTTGAATTAATTTTGAAAGCAATTTGTTTTGAATTTATTTTGAAAAACGAGTGTTTGAATCTATAATTAACTGA
>JAGFNQ010002252.1:71734-250686 GCA_024364735.1 Boesenbergia rotunda | reverse complement strand
AGTTGTGTAATGGTCTTGATTTATAATTGAGTTTTGAAGAGTTTTTCTTTATCCAACAGTTAAGATAGGAGATGATGAGTTGTCTGGAATTAAGAGGTTTAAGTATTTATGATCATTTTCGCAAAATGGAGGGATTGAGAGAGATGTCGTATATAGAATACAAGAAAATAGAGGTTAGCGTCAGATGTTTTATGTGATTGTAAAATACCTTAAAACTTAAAAGGGAAGTTTAACAAAATGGCAGTTAGACCTGCTATGTTATATGATGCTGAATGTTGGGCAATGACTCGGACACATGAGCATAAGATGAAAGTTGCAGAGATAAGGATATTAAGGTGGATGTGTAGACATACGAGGATAGATAGAATAAAAATTGAGAGCATTAGAGAGAAAACCAGCATCTATTGAGGAAAAACTTTGAGAAACACGTTTAAGATGGTACAGGCATATATATAGAGGACCAATAAATGCCCCAGTTAGTTAGGCGATGTGAAACTATGACAAATACGTATATCAAACGAAGAAGAGGAAGGCCAAAAAAGACTTGGTTAGCAACAACAAAACAAGATAAAATTTATTTAAATATAGATGATAATATAATAGGGGATGAAGTCCAATGGCATAGAAGGATCCATATAGCCGACCCCACCTAGTGAGATAAGGTTTGGTTGTTGTTGTTGTTGTTGTCGTCGTCGTCATCGTCGTCGTCGTCGTTGTAGACCATTTGGTTCAACCATATGAAATTGTCATCAATATGCTATTGAAATCCTTTAAATGTTTGGCTTGAGGCAGAATAGTCCCAACTCATTTCAAAGAATGGAATGAATACAAGAGCTGGGAACCCTCGAGATAAAATGTTTAAAAATGTTTAAAATTAAATTCCTGATTCCAACAAATCATATTGGCTTGTTCATTTAGAATTGGAGTTGACTACATATTCTTGCCAAGTTGTTGAGGACAAATATCAATTACCAAAATCAAAGAGCAATTAAGTTTCATGAACCTCATCATCGACTAGTTTTCAGTAAGTTTAGTACTTGCATCTGTCTGTTGCCCTTTGGATTGTATGTAGCTGATTGTTAAGGAATCATACTCCCTCTGATCTAATTGTCATTAAACAATATAATGCCATAGTTATTTTCTCCTCCAGTACAATTAAAATTAATCAGCCAAAGGAAGCTGGTTGACTTACTTTTTCTTCAAAGAACAGAAGATAAACGTTTTATTCAACCATTTTCTATTTAGCTGAATTTTCAAGTTTATAATTGCTAACAAAAGTACTACTAGGGATTGATTCGTTTTTAAATTTACTCAAATCTTTATATGATCTTAATGTGCGAAGTTGAGATATTGCATATTGTTTATTGCTTCTGATCTTCTAAGGCATTCTCACACTGTTAACCCTACTAGTCCTGCAAAATGACTATATATTTTTTTTGACATCATTCTAGATATTAATTCAAAAAAATATGCTTACTCAGATTCTTCTAATGCGGACTGGATACAAGAAACTGATTTTCCAAGCTGGATTGATCACCAGATATTGGATGTTGAAGATGTTCAGGAGAACAAACGGTGGTCGTCACAGCCACTTGTTACTCCATCTCAGTTTAATGAACTAAAACCGCTGTATCGTACATCTTCTCATCCACACCAACTGCAGCATCTTCACTCTGTTGAATCCATCTCTGTCCCCAAGTCATCCTTCACTTCCTACCCTCCACCTGGGGGACAAAGTCTACCTCTAACTCGCCATTCAAGTTTGCCATCCGTGGGTATAGCAGACCAGATATCTTCTCCACTGCCTTATTCTAGTTCTCTAAATCAGTTGGGAGGATTGCATCATGGGCTGCACTATAATCCGAGTATGCAGTTCAAACATCCTGGTGTCTCATCTACTAGCACGCCTAGAAATTACTTGCTCAATCATTCTGACCTCTTTGTAAGGGAGAATCACGGCCTGTTGCCTAATGTATTTCCTCAACATTTACCTCCGCAAGGTGGTTTAATTTCACCACAGTTTTTGTCACAGCAACAACAGCAGAGATTGCTCCAGCAATCTCTTGCCCATTTCTCCCACGTGCAACCTAACTTATTCAACCGATATAATCACCCTCAGATGATGAACAACTTTGAGTCAGTTGGTGGCATGCCTAATTTTAGAGACAATAGATCAAAATCATCTCACAGGGGGAAACACAATATGCGATTGTCTCAACAGTCAGAGACTGGCAGCTCGAAGAGTGATGGTGGTTTTCAATTCAGATCAAAGTACATGTCAGGCCAAGAAATAGAAAGCATTTTGAAAATGCAGCATGCGGCAACACATATCACTGACCTTTACCAAGATGATTACTACCATCAAGCTTGTCTTGCAAAAAAGTCATCTAATTTAAGACTTAAGCAGCGGTTTTGTCCATCAGTAATAAAGGATCCTCCGTCACGGTCACGTTCTAATAATGAATCCCATGCATATGTTCAGGTTGATGGACTTGGGAGAGTTCCTGTATCTTCAGTTCGCAGGCCTCGCCCTCTCCTTGAGGTTGATATGCCATCTGCATCAGGTGATGATCAGAAATCCTCTATAAAGCCTCTTGAACAGGAGCCTATGTTGGCTGCGAGAATCACAATTGAAGATTGTATTGGCCTTCTGCTGGATGTGGATGATATCGATCGAGTTCTACAGGCTAACCAACCACAGGATGGTGGGTTGCAACTGAAGCGGAGAAGGCAGGTTCTTCTTGATGTCATTGCTGCATCACTCCAGCTTGTTGATCCATTTGGTGCTGGTAAATCTGATAACTCAACAGCTTTCGCCCCAAAGGATGACCTTGTTTTCTTACGTATCGTTTCTCTTCCAAAAGGCAGAAAGCTCATATCACGCTATCTTCACCTTCTACATCCTGGAAGCCATCCAACTAGAGTAGTCTGCATGGCCATTTTCCGCCACCTTAGGATTTTGTTTGGTGGTCTAGCAATGGATCCCAGTGCAGCAGAAACAACCATCAATCTGTCCAAGACTGTGTCTTCATGTGTGCGCAAAATGGAACTTAGCGCACTTGGTGCTTGCCTAGCTGCAGTAGTATGTTCATCTGAACAACCACCACTCCGTCCTATTGGAAGTTCAGCTGGTGATGGAGCCAGCATAATTATAAAGTGTGTTCTCGATAGAGCTACGGAACTTCTGATGGACCCTCATGCTGCAAGCAACTACAGTTTTTCCAACCGAACCCTATGGCAGGCATCATTTGATGCTTTCTTTGGGCTTCTAACTACATATTGCCTGAGCAAATACGACAGTATAATGCAAATGCTGCTTGTGCAAGCAGCTGGTACTACAATTATAGGCCCTGAAGCAACCATCACTATTAGCAAAGAGATGCCTGTGGAGCTGTTACGTGCAAGTCTTCCTCACACCAATGAACATCAGCGGAAGATAATGCTTGAGTTTGCCCAGAGGTCCATGCCTATTACTGATGCTGCTACTCATGGAGGTCAGAACAGGCCTGAAAATTCCGAGTCAGTTCCAGGATGATGCGCCCAATGATAAAATGAATCATCTTTCGATATCACTCAGGTGATTTCATTTCGCTTCGTTATGTTTGAATACATACACACCTGGTGGCGCTTCATACTTAAAATCACAGACAGGTTTCTGGCAAACCCAGATCGTCTGTCTTCCATGTTTGAATAGAATACTGCCAACATTCATGCAAGAACATTTGTAGAGTTGCAACTGGTTACATATAGTTGTGAGTTGCACCTGTGGTTTCATCGAGGGAGCTTACTTTTAATTGTCTGCCTTGGTTCTCCATACAAATGTAACGGGGATAGAAGTTGTACAGGATCTTTTATTGCCGTTCTTTCTTCGACTCCAAGAATCGCGAGGTTATGTTTCTTGTAGTTAGCATCCCTTATGTTTTCCCGTTCCTTCATGGCCCATTTCCTAGTGGTTCTAGACTCTAATTATCATGCCACCTAGACTCTAATTATCATGCAAATTCTTGTCTGAATTGTACAATCTCTTCGCCATTGTAATTTAATGGATCAATTCAGGATATTGTTATTTGGTATCCTGATATAAGCTTTCTCTGCGTGGTTGTTTGATGAATTCTGGTAATGATAGCTACTTCGTCCAGGTTTAATTACTTTTGTACCTTGTGGCTGCTCTTCTCACATTGTAAATGGAAGTTTGATGTTCAGATTAGTTAAAGAGAAAAACTGGATGAACTACAAGGAACCAGTACTTGATCAGCTAACTAATTACTTTTGTTCAATTATTTTGTTTAGCTTGAGGATTATCATTTTTATAAGTGATTTTTTGTTAGGATTTTTTTCTTTAATAGATGTCATAAATATGTTACTAAGCAGATTGATGTAAGTTTTTACGAAAAAATAATTTGTTTTTACTATCCTAGTAAACGAAGGAGAGTTGTGGCGTAATAGTGAAATTATCATGTGATTTAAAGGTTTATGAGTTTGAGTTTCGAAAATAATTTTTTAAAGTAAGATAACATTACGGATAATAGATTATTTTCCTTTGACACAGTTTCGCGCACCGGATTTCATTGTTTTCAACTACCGCTGACCAGTAAATCGGAGATTCCAAATTCGGTTTGAATTCCAACTTGTTTTTTTTTTCACATTATCATTTTCTTTTATGACATGGAGTTCTTAAGCAACTGAGTTTACTAATTAACGATATTTACAGACAATTCATGTATATTAAATTACCGACTGACATTACTGATCCCGCCCTAGCTAGTATAAAGCCAGGTCGGCCAATGTGGTATCAGGCCGGCCGGCGTGGTACTTTGAGCCCGGTATGGGAAAGCGGGGCCCAACGCTCTAGGCTATGGGAAAGCGGGGCCCAACGCTCTAGGCCCACTGGCGGCTATGGGAAAGGATTAGCAACTTTGCCGGTTGAGAATGCCCACGAGGGCAGCCGCAACGCTGGCCTCAGATACTACTCTGATCGGATATGCCGATCGGAGAACAGTCCCAACCCGAATCCCAAGCTTAGTCCCCATTGAGAGGCACTTTCTAGTCGGGGTTTCTCCACTCGCCTTCCCCTTCCCGAATCGGAAAATTGCATACAAGGATGACCGAGTGTGGACCCCAACACGTCGATCGGCATATCCTCAACGTATTATAGCTCGGTGTTCCCTATTATCGGAAGTTGCCATTGTCCGTGTTGGTACAGACCCTCTAACGCCTCGCAGATAAAGGCAGTAGCCGTGTCAGTGCCCGCCGACTCGGGTCTGACGCCACTCATGTCCGAATCGTGGGGATCTTGCTGGCACAGTATAACGTCTGACAAGTGTTGCGGCAAAGGTCAAGCCGTACCACGACACCTCCTACAAATTTCAGACAACGCTGGGCAGGTCGATTAATTGACAATGACCCTTGATTCTGTCCCCGTATAGGACAAAAGGGAGCAGAGTTTGTCGGTTCTCCCGGCTATAAAAGACCCTCTATCCCTCACACGCAGAGGGGCATAATATTTTTCAACTACAGTAGTTTCTTAATTAGTTCCCTCTTCTCCACCGGATTCTAACTTGACCGTCGGAGAGCCTTGCTGGGAAAAATCCCGGTGAGTTACTGATGGTCATCTTTCTCGCAGGGCAGGTGACTCTCGACCGGCAAAGTTCTCAGTATCGCCACGTGAGACCACCACCCTTCTCTGTTGACAAGTCATGCTCGTCATTGAGTTGGGAATCCCACCTCGCTCGCCGACAGGATCATGTTTGGCACTAGAAGGAGGGCACATCGCTTGATCGGGAGTAGAAGATGGAAGACCCCAACAAAGTGACGGTTACCATCACGCCGGAGGAGTATGAATTCTTGATGGCGGCTCGAGCCCAAATCCCCCCCCCCCCCCCCCAACTGCCCCTGCCTGCTGGTAGTCTCGCAGCCCGGTTCCCCGAGTGGTCGGTCCTGGGCAATTCAATGGGTTGGGGGAATGCCGCCAGGCCATAGGGCATCCCAATTCCCTTCCCCCCTGCTCTCTTCCGATCTAGGGGAGATGAAGCCTACTCGGGTCCTATGGAGGTGTCTGCATCCAGTCAGACGCACCAGCACCGACCTGACAAGGGAAAAGGCTTGGTCGACCCTGCGCCTGCTCCCCCGACATGGAGCCCATTTTCCCTGCGTGTCCTCGAAGATCCTGTCCCCAAACATCTCCGATTCTTCACCATCCCAGAACATTCAGGAGCCAGCGATCCCGAGGAGCATATTATGAAGTTCGAAAGCGTCGCCCTGCTTCACCAATACCCTGAGGGCGTCAAGTGTCGGGTGTTTCTAACAACCCTATCGGGACCAGCCCAGCGTTGGTTTGATCGACTCATGAGTGGGTCTGTGTCAAGCTTCATGGAACTTAGGAAATTGTTTATGCAACATTTCGCGAGAAGCCAAAGGCACCATAAGACGAGCCTCAACCTGTTCGCATTAAGGCAAGATCCGAAGGAGTCACGTCGAGCCTACATCAAGAGGTTCAATGGTGTGGCCATGGACGTAGCGACCATCGCCCCAGAGGTCCTCGTCAGCGAGGGAGATTTCTTTCGATCACTGATTAGAAAGCCCCCAAAGGACTTCAATAGTCTCTTGGGAAAAACTGTTAAATACATCAATGTGGAGGAAGCTCAGGCCGCTCGAAAAAAGGAAACGGGCGCCACCTCGGGGCCTAATCCCCCAAAGAATAACTGCTCGTTGGGCGGGCTCATTCGTAGCCCTAGAGGGGCGATCGATCGAGTAGGGATGGAATGGAGACACATACAGCAAATGGCACAGGGAGGCTTGCCGGTCCGGTGGAGGTCGTATTGCGCTTTTCACCAAAGAAACACCTTGTCGATCCGAGTAGGGATGCACTGAGGACTGCCGACAGACTGGGAGGGGTCGGGCCCCGACCGCTAGGGGTCGCGGGCTTTAGGTCACCCCGAGAGACGGCCAGGGTCAATGAGGACCCACTGTTGGCCCGGCAGTGGAAGAACCCATATGGGATATGTTGAGGCAATCGGCCCTTAAATGATTGGAAGATCATGGTTTTGATGTATGTGTGTGTGAATATGTTTAAGGTTAGAGTGTTATGTTGTATTTGATATGTGTGATTGAGTTTGCAAGACTTGGAGAATCACACATGGTGGACTTATCCGAGGGACGAGAGTCGAGAGAGGAGAGCTCCAAGGGCAAGCCAGAAAGTGGACTTCAAGGGCACACGTGAAAGGTGGCATGGAGGCAAGTCAAGGGAAGGCTTGCGTGCGCATCCGAGGAACGATAGCCAGAGGAAGAGGACTTCAAGGGGCAAGCCAAGAGAGCAGACCTGAAGGCACACGCGAAGGAGAAGGTCCGGAGTGGCTGGAGCTGAGCTGTGAGGCAGGGCAGTCGACTGGCCCTATGGCAGTCGATAGCCAAAACTTACAGAAAGTTTGCAGCATCGGACCAGTCGACTGGTCGTTGGGCAGTCGACTGGTATACCCCGAAACTAGCCGTTGGCTAGCAATTAATGCTAGGCCAGTCGACTGCCCCAGGGGCAGTCGACTGGTGCGGGCTGGACAGATTGCGAATCTGTCCTGTTCACCTATAAAAGGAGCACTTTTTGTACGTGCACGGTACGGTTCCGTACAGTGTCGAAGTGCTGCTCGTGTGTAGAGTGATTCTTGCTTCCTCTCTCGTATTTCTGCATCTGTAAAGAGGAATATCTTGCTGTAAAAGTTTCTCCACCTCAAGGAGACTTTTCGATAGTGAAAAGTGGTGCTCGCAGCGTGGATCCTTGGACTAGTCACCCATCTGGGTAGATACCAAGTAAACGATAAGTGTTAGCATTGTTTTTGATTTCTTTGCATATTATTTCCGCTGCGCTAACAATTATGTAGAGATCCAAGATCCGAAAAAGTGCATTCACCCCCTCTGCACGCCTTATACGATCCTTCAGTTGGTATCAGAGCCGGTGCGTTTCGGAAGAACTAACTGTTGGTGCAGGAAGCACCAGATCGAACCTTGTTTTGATATTGGCAAAGGATTCAAAGTTAAGGGTTATTTGTTGTCTAACAATGCTGCTTGAGAGTGCAGGAAACAAAGTCCTAGCGAAGGGCTGCTAGGCACCTGACGATGGGCTGTCAGGAAACCAAGTCCTGGCGAAGGGTTGCTGGGCGAAAACCAAGTCCTGGAGAAGGGCTGCTGGGCAAAAACCAAGTCCTGGCGAAGGGATGCTGGGCGAAACTCAAGTCCTGGCGAAGGGCTGCTGGGCGAAACTCAAGACCTGGCGAAGGGCTGCTGGGCAAAAACCAAGTCCTGGCGAAGGGCTGTTGGGCGAAACTCAAGACCTGGCGAAGGGCTGCTGGGCAAAAACCAAGTCCTGGCGAAGGGCTGCTGGGCGAAACTCAAGACCTGGCGAAGGGCTGCTGGGCAAAAGTCCAACTGGAGGATCCGGTTGGCACCAGGTAAATTCTCCCGAGAGGAGTAGGTGAGGACGCGTTCCCCTAGAGGGAACATTAGGCGTTGGTTCGACCTAGGGCTCCATTTTGGAGACCCAAAGTCAGAACCAAGACAGCCAAGGCTGTGTAAAATTAACTTATTAATTGCTGTTTTGGACTAACCCTGGATGCAGGACCGAAGGACTGTGTTTCTACAGCTCAGAGAGCCTCAAAGGAGTGAGGCAGTAGCTGAGCAGGGCGCCCCGGATGTTTCGGGCGCCCCAGAGTCAACCCAAAGTCAGCAGAGCAAGTAAACGCCCCGACAGCAGCACATTTGGGGGCGCCCCGGATGTTTCGGGCGCCCCGCGCGCATCGGGCGCCCCGCGTGTCGCGGGCGCCCACTGTGCCACGCCACTGGTAGCTGCAGCAGCTCACCCTCGCGAAGAAGATGAAGCCTTGACCGGTCAACCCGGGCGCCCCGCGCGCGTCGGGCGCCCCAGTCAAAGGTGATCCCGAAGAAGAAGAGATCAGCCTTGACCAGAGGGCTCGCCGGATCGAAAGCCACGTGGGGGGGGGGGCGCCCCGAGCATCCCGGGCGCCCCCAGCCCTATATAAAGGACCCTCGACCCTCTTCTTCAAGCATCAATTCCATTGAACGCAATCACGCTCTTCTGCTCCCGCGCTCTGCTCCAGAACCCTCCAGACTCGAGATACAAGCGCCGGCGACGTCCAACTGCTCTGGAACTTCGATTTACACCGGACGTCGGTAACAAAGAAAAGCTGTCTTTTTTTCTTACTGCAATTTACTGTAATCCATCTTTGTAAAATTGTTTTACGCGATTATAATATTGCCCATAGTAAACGGTCAACGACCGTGGGCCTTGGAGTAGGAGTCGACCCAGGCTCCGAACCAAGTAAAAATCTTGGTGTTCGCATTGTCTGATTTTGATTATTCCGCTACGCAATTGCTCTTTACGAAATCCGAACGAATTGCGACATTCACCCCCCCTCTCTCGCATTTCTCGATCCAACACTAACCGTCAACCGGAACAATTGTGATGGCATTTCAAGAGGTATACTCCACCGCACGACCACCCTTCTTCGACGGGAACGACTTCGCGTATTAGAAAGGTAAGATGCAATACTACCTTATGAATGATATTGAAAATTGGATAAATGTTGCAGATGGCTTCGAGGCGCCCGTCGATGAAAGAGGAGACCCAACACCAATGAGATCATGATCGAAGGAGGTGATGAAGAGGGCGCAATCAAATGCCAAGGCCACCACCACATTGCAATGCGGGCTCTCGAAGGAGCAACTGAACAAAGTGAGGCCGTTCAAGAGTGCCAAGGAACTATGGGACAAGTTGGTTGAACTGAACGAGGGGTCAAACGAGTCCAAAAGAGCCAAGAAGGACTTGCTAGTGGCCCAACTGCAATCCCTTACCATGAAGAGCAACGAGACCGTCAGCCAGCTAGATGGAAGGGTAAAGGAAGTAATAAATGAGCTCCATGTGATTGGAGAGAAGATCGAGAACCGGGACATCGTCAGGTATGTTCTACAAGCCTTCCTGAGAACCACCTTATGGGCATTCATGGTTGATGCATACAAGGTATCGAGGGATTGGTCAATTGTTAAATTAGACGATCTTTTCTGTGAATTTAAGCTACACGAGCAAGCTAATGTCTCGGCAAAAGAGAAAGGTATTGCTTTTGTTGCAGAAAAGGAGAAGAAGAAGGTGGTTTACTCATCCTCGTCAGACTCGGAAGAATCTAGCACCTCCTTGGATAGCGATCAAGAGGCGTTCATGGTAAGAAAGTTTCGTAGAGCGTTTAAAAGTTTATCTAACAAATCCTATGCTAGGAAAGGGGCCAAAGGTAAGGGTAAGACCAAGGACATAATCTGCTACAACTGCCATCAAGAGGGACACATGAAGAATGAGTGCCCTCAATTGAAGAAAAGGGATGACAAGAAGGAAGAGAAGAAGAAGAGTGACAAGAAGAAATCAAAGGGAAAGGAGAAGGGTGCCACCAACCTCAAGGCAACTTGGGATGATCCCTCATCCTCAGAGGAAGAAGAAGAGCAAGTCTTCCACTTTGCTCTTATGGCACAAGATCACTCAGACTCATCGGATGATGAACGAAGCTCAAGCAGTGAAGATGAGAGCTCCTCCATTTCATCATCAGAATCAGAAGCTTCGGTAAGTGAGGTATACCACTTACCCTCCTCTACTTTAGTGAAAATAATTTCTAGCACGAACATGGACGTAGCCAATGCTAGAAGTAAAGTTAAGGATCTAAAGGAACAAATTGCCATGCTTAGAGTAGAAGCTACTAAACTTAAAGATTTGCATGCTAGTTCTACCTCTTCACATGCTTCACACCTTGAAAATGAAAATAGGGAATTAAGGAAACAGGTAGATGACCTCACAAAGGCCCTTAGGAAATTCCAAGTATGATCAAGTAACCTAGATATGATAATCAACAGTCAAAGGGCTGTGTACAGCAAAGCCGGGTTGGGTTATAGGCCTAAGACAAAGGAGGTAGCCTTTGTCTCACTTACCGGTAGGATTGGTGCATCTAGGAGACTAGGGGCTAGGGGAACTACAAAGAAGTCATAGGTACCTAAGAGATTTCTAAATGATGCTTATGGATCAAAGATATGGGTACCAAAAGAGTATATTTTCCGTGTTGTTTAGGTAAAGGTGAAGGAGGCCCCAACAATGTGGATAGTAGATAGTGAATGCTCAAGACACATGACCGGGGATGTGAGCAAGTTCACCACTATTAGCTACCTAAGAGAAGGGACGGTCTCCTTTGGGAATAGTGGAAAGTTGAGAATCATTGGTAGGGGCACAATTGAGGTATCTCCCACCATTTCCATACATAAGGTACTTTTGATCAAAGACATGAAGTTCAATTTATTAAGTGTAAGTCAATTATGTGATGCCGGGTTTAAAGTTGAATTTCATGCTAGAAAATGCATCATTAGAGAAGAAGGGTGGTTGTGGCACCGGAGACTTGGACACGTCAACATGAGGAACATTGCAAGAGTGGCCAAGGAAGAGTTGGTGAAGGGGCTACCAATGATCAAGTATGAGAAGAACAAGTTGTGTGATGCATGTCAAGAGGGTAAGCAATCCAAAGCATCACACAAAGGTAAAACTTTAATTACCACTTCCTTGCCTTTAGAACTTTTATATATAGACTTGTTTGATTGCCATAGTACTCCATCACTTGTAGGAAGTAAGTATTGCCTAGTGATAGTAGATGATTTCTCTAGATTTACGTGGGTTTATTTCTTGAAACATAAGGATGATACCCTAGAGATTTTTATAGGATTTAGTAAAAGGGTAGAAAACGAAAAGAACATCAAAATAAACCGAATTAGGAGTGACCATGGTGGGGAGTTTCAAAACGCTAATTTCACATAATTTTGTGTTGAAAATGGGTACAAGCATGAATTTTCATGCCCAAGGACTCCTCAACAAAATGAGGTAGTTTAGAGGAAAAATCGAGCCCTACAAGAAGCTGCTAGGACTATGCTTAATGCATACTCTCTTCCTAGCTATTTTTGGGCCGAAACGGTTAACACCGCTTGCTATATTCAAAACCGGGTGTTGGTACATAGGTTTCTAGGGAAAACACCTTTTGAATTGTGGAATGGAAGGGTACCACAAGTACATTATTTTAGAGTCTTTGGATGTAAAGTTTACATCTTAAACACCAAAGATGACCTAAGGAAATTTGAGTCAAAAGCCGATGAAGGAATTCTAGTAGTGTACTCCTTGACTAGTAGAGGGTATAGAGTCTACAACAAGAGGACAAAAATGATTGAGGAGTCCTCAAATGTCAAATTTGATGAAACAACTAGTACCTACCCTAGAAAGACTTCAATTGATAAGGATATAGAGGAAGTCCAACCCCTTGCCCAAAGAATCCAAGACCTACATTTGGAGGGCAATGATCAAGGGGAAGTAAGAATTACCCTATAGGATGAGGAAGAAGGAGTAAATGAACCCACAACCTCTAGGCCCTTAAGACATCACCATGATCACCCTATTGACCAAATAGTGGGTGATGTCACTCAAGGAGTAAGGACTAGGTCCTATTTTAGGGATCAAACTAGTCAAGTAGCTCTAATCTCCCAATTAGAACCTAAGTCCATTGATGAAGCATTGGGAGATGTTGATTGAGTTTTAGCCATGCAAGAAGAGCTAAATCAATTTGAGAGGAGTGAAGTTTGGGAGTTAGTTCCTAGGCCCACTTCTTGTACCATTGTGACCACAAGATGGGTTTTTAGGAATAAACTAGATGACCAAGGTAAAATCACTAGGAACAAGGCTAGATTGGTAGCTAAGGGGTTTAACCAAGTTGAGGGACTAGATTATGATGAGACTTATGCCCCCGTAGCTAGGTTAGAATCAATTAGAATTCTACTAGCCTATGCCGCTCACATGGGTTTCACACTCTACCAAATGGATGTGAAGTCGGCATTCCTTAATGGGATCATTAAGGAAGAGGTTTATGTAGAACAACCCCCCGGGTTCGAGGACCCTAACTTTCCAAGACACGTGTTCAAACTAAGAAAAGCCTTATATGGATTGAAACAAGCTCCCCGGGCTTGGTATGAAAGACTTTCTTCATTTCTAGTATCTAAGGGGTTTAGGAGAGGAACAATTGACCCTACATTATTCCTAAAATCTAAGGACAAGGACATATTTGTTGCCCAAGTCTATGTAGACGATATCATTTTTGGGTCAACAAATAATGACTTCCTATAAGAATTCATCAAGTGTATGGAAGATGAATTTGAAATGAGTCTTGTAGGAGAGTTATCATTCTTTCTAGGCCTTCAAGTTAAGCAAACTAATGAAGGTACACATGTCTTTCAAACCAAATATGCTAAGGAGATGTTAAAGAAATTTGGTTTAGAAAATGCTAAGGTAGCATCTACACCCATAGGAACCAATGTGAAAATGGATAGTGACATTGAAGGGAAAATGGTAGACTCTAAACAACATATGAGCATGATTGGTAGCCTCCTATACCTAACCACTAGTAGACCCGACATACTTTTTGCAGTAGGTATGTGTGCAAGGTACCAATCTTATGCCAAAGAGTCTCATTTGATTGTAGTTAACAGGATCTTAAGGTATGTAAAAGGGACCCTCAATGTCGGACTTTGGTATCCTAGAACCCCTAATGTTGATATAATTGGATACACCGACTCGGACTATGCGGGGTGTAAGTTAGATAGGAAGAGTACAAGTGGAGGGTGTCAATTCCTTGAGTCTTCCTTAGTTAGTTGGAGTAGTAGGAAACAACCATGCGTTGCCCTATCAACAACGGAAGCGGAATATGTGGAAATGGGTGGGTGTGTTTCCCAACTCCTTTGGATCATGCACACCCTAAAAGATTATGAGTTACATTACACCAAGGTCAAAGTCTTGTGTGATAATGTAAGTACAATCAATTTAACCAAAAATCCGGTTTACCATTATAGGACAAAACACATTGAAGTGAAACATCACTTCATTAGAGACCATGTGGCAAGGGGAGACATAGAACTACACTATGTTGAATCAAAGTCGAACCTAGCCGATATCTTTACCAAACCTCTTCCCGAATCGGAATTTACATCCTTAAGAAGAGGCCTTGGAATGTGTTTTGTGGAAGTGTAGGATGAACTTGGAGATATTAGCATTGAAAAAGGGTGCTTGATCCACTAGGGTGATACATTTGGATCACTTGTGCTTGTGGCACATTGTTGAACCATTGAGAGTATCAAAATATGAAGCTAGACCAATTATGGGGAAGGCAAGTGTTTAATTAATGGACACTCTGCCCAAGATCATAGTTGGACATTTTAAACCTTTGAAAACCATTTCATGCTTTACATACTTTGTCATGTTTTTAAAAGTCATATGGTTGCAAATTTGGTTTCAAAGTTTGATACAAAATATAGTGGTTTTAAAAGCTTTTGGATTTTTATCTAAAGTTATGCATGTTTGAAATTTTATACAACAACAACAACAACAACAAAGCCTTATCCCACTAGGTGGGGTCGGCTATATGGATCCTTTTACGCCATTGAGTTCTATCCCCTACTATATCATCATCTAGATTTAAATAAAATTTATCTTGTTTTATTGTTGCCAACCAAGTCTTTTTTGGTCTTCCTCTCCCTCTTTTAATGTGCGTATTTATCATAGTTTCACATCGTCTAACAGGGGCATTTATTGGTCTTCTAAGTACATGTCCGTACCATCTCAAACGTGTCTCCCGAAGTTTTTCTTCAATAGATGCAACTCCGACTTTCTCTCTAATACTCTCATTCCTTATTCTATCCATCCTCGTATGTCCACACATCCACCTTAACATCCTCATCTCTGCAACTTTCATCTTTTGCTCATGTGCTCGAGTCATAGCCCAACATTCAGCACCATATAACATAGCAGGTCTAACTGCCGTTTTGTAGAACTTCCCTTTAAGTTGCAGTTGAAATTTTATATGGTTTAATATTTCTCCCTGATAGAGTATAACATTTCAAACATGTATGCAAAATTTTATAATTTTTGGAATTTTCTAAAATTCGGCAAAAAACCTGAAACATCAGACTGATAGCGTATCAGTCGACTGCCCCATGGGCAGTCGACTGGCACGTCTGTTTTCAGCCACTGTGAAAATTTTCAGAAATTCAATATTCTCATTTTTGATGCCCTAGGGTTTGGTTGCTTGAGGCAATCATTTTGATGGTGTCAAAGGGGGAGAATGGGTGATTTTAGTTAGAATTTTAACTTGGAATGGTTGGTTTTAGGTTTCCTTTCTAACTTAGACCTTGAATGATTAAAAATGGGGAGAAGGCATGGATTAAGGGGGAGGTACCTCTTAAGTTCTGATATGTCTTATATTTTTTAACATATTGTTGTTGTTAAGTGGAAACTTAACTTGGATTGTGACTAGAATTAAAAATGGGGGAAGACATAGGTTAAGGGGGAGGTTACCTCTTAGGTGCAAGATCGATGTGGGCGTGCAGAGGGGGGTGAATGCACTTTCGCGGATCGTTTGATCTCTACACAGATGTTAGCGCAGCGGAAATAATATGCAAAGACAATAACAATGCTAACAAAAATTCTTTTACTTGGTATCCACCCAGATGGGTGACTAATCCAAGATCCACGCTGCGAGCACCACTTTTCACTATCGAAAAGTCTCCTTGAGGTGGAGAAACCTTTACAGCAAAAGCTTCCTCTTTACAAATGTAGAAAAATGATGGAGGAAGCAAAAAGTCACTCTACAATTTGGCAGCACTTCGTTACTGTACGGAACTGTACCTACATGTGTAACGAGGAGCTCCTTTTATAGGTGAAAAGGACAGATTCGCAGTTTGTCCAGACACGCACCAGTCAACTGCCCAGAGGGCAGTCGACTGGCCCGACATTAAATGCCGCCCAACGGCTAGCAAACAGCTAGCCAACGGCTAGTTTTGGGGTATACCAGTCGACTGCCCCAAGGCCAGTCGACTGGTCCGAAGGTGCGAACTCTCTGTGGGTTTTGGCAGTCGACTGCCTTCGGGCCAGTCGACTGCCCTGCATCCCAGCTCAGCTCCAGCCACTCCAAACCTTCTCCTTCGCGTGTGCCTTCAGGTCTGCTCCCTTGGCTCGCCCCTTGAAGTCCTCTTCCTCTGGCTATCGTCCCTCGGATGCGCACGCAAGCCTTCCCTTGGCTTGCCTCCATGCCACCCTTCACGTGTGCCCTTTGAAGTCCACTTCTCGGCTTGCCCTTGGAGCTCTCCTCCCTCGGCTCTCGTCCCTCGGATAGGTCCACCAAGTGTGATTCTTCAAGTCCTGCAAACTCAATCACACAAATCAAATACAACATAACACTCTAACTTTAAACCTATTCGCCCACTCATCAAAACCATGATCTTCCAATCATTCACGGGCCGATTGCCTCAACAATCTCCCCCTTTTTGATGTGTGGCAATATGTTTAAGTTAGAAATAAATAACAGCAATAGCAATAGCAAAAAGATAGCAATTGAAACATTATGAGACATAATAACCCTAAGAGGTAACCTCCCCCTTAACCTATGTCCTCTCCACAGTTTCAATTCTAATCATATTCCAAGTTAAGTTTCCACTTAACAACATCAATAAGAATGTAAGACATATCCGAACCTAAGAGGTACCTCCTCCTTAATCTATGTCTTCTCTCCAAATTTTAACCTTTCAAGGTCTAAGTTAGACAAAATACCTAAAATCATTCATTTTAAGTCAAAATTCTAATTTAAACTGCCCATTCTCCCCCTTTGACACCATCAAAATGATTGCCTCAAGCAACCAAACCCTAGGGTATCAAATGCAAGGATTATTGATTTCTGAATTTTCTCACAGCAGCTGAAAATAGCTGTGCCAGTCGACTGCCCATAGGGCAGTCGACTGATACGCCATCAATCTGAAATTTCAGCTTTTCTGTCGAATTTCAGAAACTCCCAGAAAATTCCAAAAATTGTAAAATTTTGCATACATGTTTGAAATGTTATACTCTATCAGGGAAAAATATTAAACCATATAAAATTTCAAACATGCATGTCTTTTGATAAAAACCCAAAAGTTTTGAAAAACACTAAATTTTGTATCAACCTTTGAAACCAATTTTGCAAATATGTAACTTTTAAAAGCATGGCACAGTATGTAAAACATAAAATGGTTTTCAAAGTTTTAAAATGTCCAACTATGATCTTTGGCAAAGTGTCCATTGATTAAACACTTGTCTCCCCCATAGTTGGTCTAGGTTTGATATTTTGATACTTTTAATGGTTCAACAATGTGCCACAAGCACAAGTGAGCCAAATGTATCACCCTAATGGATCAAGCACCCTTTTTCAAAGCTAATGTGTCCAAGTTCATTCTATACTTCCACAAAACACATTCCAAGGCATCTTCTTAAGGATGTAAACTCCGATTCGGGAAGAGGTTTGGTAAAGATGTCGGCTAGGTTCGACTTTGATTCAACATAGTGTAATTCTATGTCTCCCTTTGCCACATGGTCTCTAATGAAGTGATGTTTCACTTCAATGTGTTTTGTTCTAGAATAGTGAACCGGATTTTTAGTTAGGTTGATCGTGCTTACATTATCACACAAGACTTTGACCTTGGTGTAATGTAGCTCATAGTCCTCTAAGGTGTGCATGATCCAAAGGAGTTGGGAAACACATCCACCCATTGCCACATATTCTGCTTCCGTTGTTGATAGGACAACGCGTGGTTGTTTCCTACTACTCCAACTAACTAAAGAAGACCCAAGGAATTGACACCCTCCACTTGTACTCTTCCTATCTAACTTACACCCCGCATAGTCTGAGTCGGTGTATCTAATTAGGTCAACATTAGGGGTTCTAGGATACCAAAGTCCAACGTTTAGGGTCCCTTTCACATACCTTAGGATCCTCTTAACTACAACCAAATGGGACTCTTTGGCACACGATTGGTACCTTGCACACATACCTACCGCAAAGAGTATGTCGGGTCTACTAGCGGTTAGGTATAGGAGGCTACCAATCATGCTCCTATAGTATTTAGAGTCTACCATTTTACCTTCAATGTCACTATCCATTTTCACATTAGTTCCTATGAGTGTAGATGCTTCCTTAGCATTTTCTAAACCAAATTTCTTTAACATCTCCTTAGCATATTTGGTTTGAAATACATATGTACCTTCATTAGTTTGCTTAACTTGAAGGCCTAAGAAAAAGGTTAACTCTCCCACAAGACTCATTTCAAATTCATCTTCCATACACTTGATGAATTCTTATAGGAAGTCATTATTTGTTGACCCAAAAATGATATTGTCTACATAGACTTGGGCAACAAATATATCCTTATCCTTAGATTTTAGGAACAATGTCGGGTCAATTGTTCCTCTCCTAAACCCCTTAGACACCAAAAATGAAGAAAGCCTCTCATACCAAGCCCGAGGAGCTTGTTTCAATCCATATAAGGCTTTTCTTAATTTAAATACGTGTCTTGGATAGTTAGGGTCCTCAAACCCGGGGGGTTGTTCTACATAGACCTCTTCGTTAATGATTCCATTAAGGAATGCCGACTTCGCATCCATTTGGTGGAGTGTAAAACCCATGTGAGCGGCATAGGCTAGTAGAATTCTAATTGATTCTAACCTAGCTACGGGGGTGTAGGTTTCATCATAATCTAATCCCTCAACTTGATTAAACCCCCTAGCTACCAATCTGGCCTTGTTCCTAGTGATTTTACCTTAGTCATCTAATTTGTTCCTAAAAACCCATATAGTGGTCACAATGGTACAATCAGTGGGTCTAGGAACTAGCTCCCATACTTCACTTCTCTCAAATTGGTTTAGCTCTTCTTGCATGGCCAAGACCCAATCAACATCTCCCAATGTTTCATCAATGGTCTTGGGTTCTAATTGGGAGATTAGAGCTATTTGACTAGTTTGATCCCTAAAGTATGACCTAGTCCTTACTCCTTGAGTGACATCACCCACAATTTGGTCAATGGGATGATCATGGTGATGTCTCAAGGGTCTAGAGGTTGTAGGTTAATTTACTCCTTCTTCCTCATCCTCTAGTGTGTTTCTTACTCCCCCTTGATCAATGCCCTCCAAATGTAGGTCTTGAAGTCTTTGGGCAAGGGGTTGGACTTCTTCTATATCCTTATCAATAGAAGCCTTTCTAGGGTAAGTACTAGTGGTTTCATCAAATTTGACATTTGAGGACTCCTCAATTACTTTTGTCCTCTTGTTGTACACCCTATAACCCCTACTAGTCAATGAATACCCTACAAAGATTCATTCATCGGCTTTTGACTCAAATTTTCTTAGGTCGTCTTTGGTGTTTAAGATGTAAACTTTACATCCAAAGACTCTAAAATAGTGGACTTGGGGTACCCTTCCATTCCAAAGTTTAAAGGGTGTTTTTCCTAAAAACCTATGTACCAACACCCGATTTTGGATATAGCAAGCGGAGTTAACCGCTTCGGCCCAAAAATAGCTAGGAAGTGAGTATGCATTAAGTATAGTCCTAGCAGCTTCTTGTAGGGCTCGATTTTTCCTCTCAACTACCCCGTTTTGTTGAGGAGTCCTTGGGTATGAAAACTCATGTTTGTACCCATTTTCAACACAAAATTGTGTAAAGTTAGCGTTTTGGAATTCCCCACCATGGTCACTCCTAATTCGGTTTATTTTGATGTTCTTTTCATTTTCTATCCTTTTACTAAATCCTATAAAGATATCTAGGGTATGATCCTTATGTTTCAAGAAATAGACCCACGTAAACCTAGAAAAGTCATCTACTATCACTAGGCAATACTTACTTCCTACAAGTGATGGAGTACTATGGCAATCAAACAAGTCTATATATAAAAGTTCTAAAGGCAAGGAAGTGGTAATTAAAGTTTTACCTTTGTGTGATGCTTTGGATTGCTTACCCTCTTGGCATGCATCACACAACTTGTTCTTTTCGTACTTGATCATTGGGAGCCCCTTCACCAATTCTTCCTTGGCCACTCTTGCAATGTTCCTCATGTTGACGTGTCCAAGTCTCCGGTGCCATAACCACCCTTCTTTTTCTTTGGACATGAGACACTTAACAACATTGTTAGTAGCATAAGATAGATCAAGATAATACAAGTTTGCCTCTCTAAACCCTTCTAATATGATAGTGTTTGAGTCACTTTGCCTTATTACACATTTCTTAGCATGAAATTCTACTCTAAACCTGACATCATATAATTGACTTACACTTAATAAATTAAACTTCATATCCTTAATTAAAAGTACCTTATGAATTGAAATAGTGGGAGATACCTCAATTGTGCCCCTACCAATGATCCTTAACTTTCCACTGTTCCCAAAGGAGACCGTCCCTTCTCTTAAGTAGCTAATAGTGGTGAACTTGCTCACATCTCCGGTCATGTGTCTTGAGCTATCTACTATCCACAAGGTTGGGGTCTCCTTCACTTTTACCTAAACACGAAAAATACACTCTTTTGGTACTCATATTTTTGATCCAGAAGCATCATTTAAAAATTTCTTAGGTACCCATGTCTTCTTTGTGGTTCCCCTAGCCCCTAGTCTCCTAGATGCACCAATCCTACCGGTAAGTGAGACGAATGCTACTTACCGGTAAGTGAGACGAATGCTACTTCCTTAGTTTTAGGCCTATAACCCAGTCCGGCCTTGTTATATACAGCCCTTTGACTGTTTATGATCATGTCTAGGTTACTAGATCCTACTTGGAATTTCCTTAGGGCCTTTGTGAGGTTATCTACTTGTTGCCTTAACTCCTTATTTTCATTTTCAATATGTGAAACATGTGAAGAGGTAGAGCTAGCATGCAAATCTTTAAGTTTAATAGCTTCTACTCTAAGCATGACAATTTCTTCCTTAAGGTCCTTAATTCTACTTTTAGCCTTAGCTAAATCCATGTTCGTGCTAGAAATAATTTTCACTAAGGTAGAAGAGGGTAAGTGGTATACCTCACTTATCGAAGCTTCTGACTCTGATGATGATGAGGTGGAGGAGCTCTCATCTTCACTGCTTGAGCTTCGTTCATCGTCTGAAGAGTCTGAATCATCTTGTGTCATAAGAGTGAAGTGGGAGACTTGCTCTTCTTCTTCCTCTGAGGATGAGGGATCGTCCCAAGTCGCCTTGAGGTTCGTGGCACTCTTTGTTGGATCGAGAGAACCGATAGAGGGGGGGTGAATATCGGAAATCGTTTTTCTTTCGGAAAGCTTAGAGCAAGTACGCAGCGGAAATTAGAAACACAGAGACACAGTCGATTTTACTTGGTTCGGAGCCTGTGTCGACTCCTATTCCAAGGCCCACGGTCGTTGACCGTTTACTTTGGGCAATTCTATATACGGCGCAAACAAGTTTACAAAATTGATTACAAAAGTAAGTGCAGTAAACTTAAATAGCTCTTTTTACCGACGTCCGAGGAAGATCGACTTTTTCGGAGCAGCAGGACGTCGTCGGCTCGAGTTGGAAGAATTCCGGGGCGAAGCGCGAGAGCAGAAGAGCGTAGAAGCGTTGTTTTGAAGTTGTTGTTGAAGGCTTGGGCGTTCGGTGCTATTTATAGCACCTCGGGGTGCCCTGGACGTCGGGGGCGCCCTGCCACGTGTCAAGCGATCCGCTTTTAGCTCGGTCAAACGTTATCCCATCCGAATAGGGATAAGTTTGACTCTGGGGGTGCCCTGGTCGCAGAGGGCGCCTTGGCTGACTTCTTCCGCGCAGAAATCTCGGTTGTGGATAAAGATGAAGCTTCGCAGACTTGGGCGCGGGGCGCCCTGGCTGCTGAGGGCGCCCTGGCTGCTGAGGGCGCCCTGGCTGCTGAGGGCGCCCTGCCCAGTAAGCAGCCGAAGCCCTTTTTGCTTCACTTGGTTCTGGTTCACCTTGGGGGCGCCCTGGACACTCAGGGCGCCCTGCTCAGCTGCTGCCTCACTCCTTTGAGGCTCTCTGAGTTGCAGACACACGTTCCTTCGGTCCTGCATCCAGGGTTAGTCCAAAACACAATAAAATAATTAATTATTAGTTTATACAGCCTTAGCTGTCTTGGTTCTGACTTTGGTCTCCAAAATGGAGCCCTAGGTCGAACCGACGCCTACTGTTCCCTCGACGGGGAACGCGTCCTCACCTACTCCTCTCGGGAGAATGTACCTGATGCCAACCGCTCCTTTGGTTGGACTTTTGTCTGGCGGTCCTTTGCCAGGGCTTGGATGCCGAGCTGTCCTTTGCCCGGTGCCTAGCATTCCTTCGCTAGGGCTTTAGTCCCAAACTGTCCTTCGCCTAGCGCCTAGTAGTCCTTCGCTAGGGCTTTAGTCAAAGCTGTCCTTCGCCTGGCGCCTAGCAGTCCTTCGCTAGGGCTTTTTACCCTGGCATTCCTTCGCCAGGTGCCTAGCAGTCCTTCGCTAGGGCTTTTAACTCTGGCATTCCCTCGCCAGTGCCTAGCAGTCCTTCGCTAGGGCTTTTCCTGTACACTAGAATAACTTGTTAGAAAACAAGTAAGACTTAACTTTTGAACTCTGTTACCATTATCAAAACATAGATTTGACTTGGGTGCTTTCTGCACCAACAATCTCCCCCTTTTTGATTTATGGCAACCCTAGTTCAAAAAGTTAAGTTTAAGCAAGCATGAAAAGTTAAATTTCGTTCCCTCCCCCTGGAAGGAATCTCCCCCTTGATTTTTCAAAAATTCGTGGGGTTTAGAAAAACTTTATTTGTACTTTAAAACTTAAGTTTTAGGTACTTAGAAATCTTTTGATAACTTAAGTTAAAAGTACATAGGAGAGTTTTTGAAAGCATGATTTTAGAGTACTATAAATGTTTGAAGCCTTAAGTTTTAAGGTACTCAAAAGTTTTGAAAGTGTTAACTTAAGTACTTGGTAAGATTTCAAAAGCTTAACTACTTAGTAAAAAGAAACTTTAGTACATTTGGAAAACTTAAGTACTTAATAATTTTGAAGATTTACGTACTTAATGAATTTGGAAAGGTTTTTAAAAAGTTTAAGTACTTAGAAAATTTTTTTAAAAAAGCTTAAGTATTTTTGAAAGCTTTTTGAATAAAGGATAAGAAAATTTTGAAAACTTTTTGAATAAAGGATAGAGTAAAAAATATTTGAGCAAAAATGTTTTACTCTCTCCTTTCCTATCTCTCCCCCTTTGCCATATATCAAAAACAGATAAATATAGCAGAAAAAGTTACATAAAGGAAATAAGTAAGATTTTGCTGTACTGAACCAATTCATTATTAGATTTAAATCAAATCAGTCAATTTTCTCTGTAGGGACCTGTCTAACCCAATTAGCTACTTACTAACTGTTATAAACAGTAGCTTTTGCTAGGGTTAGTCAAGTTAAGTGTTTCTGTTCAAGTTAGATTTTCTAAACTTGACACTTAACTTAATTGCTGTGTAAGTTGTATTTAGTGCCCCAATTACTGCAGATGCACTGACTTAAAGCATCTTGAATTAAGGCAAAGACCTAAGCATCTCAACCCATTCTAGGTTATCAATCAAAAGTACCCTAAGGTGCTTGTGAGATGCTGGCTTCTAAGTCTATAGGTGCATGCAGTTCTAGGGTTAGGGCCTAGGCTAAGTCCATTTTCGAAAAGCCCTAGTTTTGAAAAGGGGTAGTTTTGAAATAAAAATAACACTAAGTCGAAAAATGAAAACTGATTTTGAAATTAAGTAAAGCAGTTTTTCAAATTCTATTTTGAGTAACAATTTTTAAAAAGCAAGTAGAACAGTAATAGAAGGAAATGTAGTTAATCTATTCTACTGAACACAATCCTAACTGCCTTCTTAGTGAACTGAACTCAGATTCAGGTAAGGGTTTTGTGAATATATCAGCTAAGTTGGATTTAGAGCCAATATGCTTAAGTACTATTTCACCCCTGGCTACATGGTCTCTTACAAAATGATGTTTGACTTCTATATGTTTGGTTCTTGAATGTTGGATTGAGTTCTTAGTTAAATTAATTGAACTTATATTGTCAATAAATACTTGAGTTTGGGTGTAGTTGAGCTGGAAGTCCTTTAGTGTATGCATCATCCACAAAAGTTGAGCTACACACTCTCCTAAGGCCACATACTCAGCTTCAGTTGTGGATAGAGCTACACAGTGTTGTTTTCTGCTGCACCAACTAACTAGACTCTGTCCTAACAGTTGGCAGCTTCCACTTGTGCTCTTTCTATCTAATTTACATCCAGCATAATCAGAATCTGAGTATCCTGTCAAATCAAAAGTTGAGGTCCTAGGATACCAAATTCCTACATTTAGGGTGCCCTTTACATATCTTAGTATTCTTTTTAGGGCTGCTAAGTGTGTTTCCTTAGCACAGGTTTGGTACCTAGCACACATCCCTACAGCAAAAAGAATGTCAGGTCTACTGGCTGTAAGGTACAGTAGGCTACCTACCATACTCCTATAGAGTTTGGGGTCCACTGGTTTGCCATCAGGGTCACTATCTATTTTTACATTAGTGGCCATGGGGGTACTTATACTTTTAGAGTTATTCATTTTAAATTTCTTTATCAATTCTTTAGCATACTTAAATTGATGAACGTAGTTTCCATCCTTAGTTTGTTTAATTTGTAAGCCTAGGAAAAAGTTAAGCTCACCAACTAAGCTCATTTCAAATTCATTTTCCATTATTTTGATAAACTCTTTTAGGAAGTTTGTGTTGGTGGATCCAAAAATTATGTCATCTACGTAAATTTGGGTAATGAATATATCTTTTCCTAGGGTTTTAATAAATAGAGTTGAGTCAATTTGGCCTTGTTTGAATTCTTTAGAAGTTAAGTAGGTTGATAAACGTTCATACCAGGCCCTAGGTGCTTATTTTAACTCATATAAGGCTTTAGTTAGTTTGTAAACGTGGTTAGGTTTGTCTAAGTCCTCAAACCCTGTCCTACATAAACTTCTTCTTTAATGAATCCATTTAAGAAGGCTGACTTTACATCCATTTGATATAACTTAAATCCTTTATGGGATGCAAAGGCTAACAACATTCTAATGGACTCAAGTCTAGCTACTGGGGCATATGTTTCATCGTAGTCTAATCCCTCTACTTGGCTGAAACCCTTTGCTACTAAGCGGGCTTTATTTCTGACTATTTCTCCTTGATCATTCAGCTTATTCCTAAAGACCCACTTAGTGTCAATGACGGATTTGCCCTCAGGTTTAGGTACTAATTCCCAGACTTGGTTTCTCTCGAATTGAGCTAGTTCTTCTTGCATCGCTATGATCCAATCAGGATTAGGTAGGGCTTCCTCTATAGTTTTGGGTTCAATTTTTGATATCATAGCTATTTGACTAAGGTTCCTATAGGAGGACCTAGTCCTGACTCCTAGAGTTGGATCACCCACAATTTGATCGGTTGGGTGACTAAGTCTGGGTTTCTTTGTTCTTCTAGAGCTTGGTTCAGCCTCAGGTCCGGCTGGTTGGTTTGGTTCACTATTTGGTTCGACTCTTTGGGCTGGCTCATTTGTTGGTTTGATAGTTAGTTCGTTTAAGGGTTCAATTAATGGTTCAATAATTTGTTCATTATTTTCTTGGTCAGAGTTTGATGAAATTGGGTCTGGATTATTAGATGTTGAATTGATTTCTTCATCAAAAATTAAGTTTGTTGTTTCTTCAATTTTCTTAGTTTGTTTGTTGTAAACTCTATAGGCTCTACTTGTGGTTGAATACCCTAGGAAAATACCTGGGTTTGACTTGGATTGAAATTTTCCTAAATAGTCTTTGGTGTTTAGGATATGACCTTTGCACCCAAAGACCCTTAGGTAATATAGATTTGGTAGTCTATGGTAGTACAATTCATAGGGGGTTTTGTTGTGTCGCTTGTTAATCAAAGCCCTATTTTGGATATAACAAGCCGTACTAGTTGCTTCTGCCCAAAATTGGTTTGCTAAGTTGTATTCGTTGAGCATAGCCCTAGCGGCTTCTTGTAATGTTCTATTCCTTCGCTCAACTATCCCATTTTGTTGGGGGGTTCTAGGACATGAAAATTCATGTAAATACTCATTTACTTTACAGAAATCCTCAAATTTTTGATTTTCAAACTCTCCCCCGTGATCACTCCTAAGTCTTTTAATTTTAGTGTCATTTTGATTTTCAATTAGTTTACAGAATTCAATAAATAGGTTTAGGGTTTCATCTTTGATTTTTAGGAACCTAACCCAGGTAAACCTAGAGTAATCATCAACTATTACTAAGCAGTATCGGTTCCCGCTTAGTGACTTGGCTCCATGTGAATCAAATAGGTCAAGGTGCAGGAGCTCAAGTGTGGTTTGAGTTAAATCAGACTGGATTAGTTTGTGATTGGATTTGGTTTGTTTACCTTGATTACATGATTCACATATTAGGTTTTCATTATTTTTGATTTTGGGGATACCTTTGATTAAGCCAAGTTGGGTAATTTTTGAGATAGTTCTCAAATTGGTATGACCTAATCTTCTATGCCAGAGGTTTGATTGTTCTAATTGTGTTAACATACATTTGGGTATAAGGGGAAGATTTATAGTGTATACATTGTTTTTCCTAGTGCCCTTAAGTATGATTTCTGAGTCTTGTTCATTTCTAATCAGGCAGTTGAAATTGTTGAAAGTAACTATATAACCAGAATCACATAACTGACTTATGCTAAGCAAGTTAAAATTAAAGTTTTCAACCAATAGAACTTTCTTAATAATGAAATCAGATTTGAGCTCAATATTACCTGACCCAATTACCTTGAGTGTAGCATTATTGTCAAATGCCACTGAGCCTAGGTTTTTGAGTTTGAGCTTGGTGAACTTCAATTTATCTCCAGTCATGTGTCTGGAGCAACCGCTATCCAACATCCATTGGTCCAAATCTTTATGTTCCTACGCATAAAGAATTTTCTTGATTTGGATCCAATTAGAATCAGGAATAGCTTAAATTGAGTTTCACTGCCTAGTCTGTCTCACCCAAATCTAGGGTTTTCAATCACGTTAACCTTATAGGTTTTGTGAGACAGGTTTTGATAATTTTGACAGTTTATTTTGAAAATAATTAAATTTTGAAAACTTAATTAATTTTAAAAGCGATTAAATTTTTGAAAAACTTAATTTTGAAAACAATTAAATTTTTGAAAAGATATTTAAATCTACAAATAACTGAAATTTTGTGTTAGATTCGAATTTGACAAAACTTAATTTGAATTTGAATTTCAAAAATTGGCTTCCAGGTCTTGGCGAGGCACTAGGCCTTCTTTGGCCATAGCCTTATGGGATCATCCACCCTTTCCTTGACAAAGCCTTTTAATGAAATTTCATTTTCAAAATTATTTTTTGAAAAATGTCTGGTCTAACTAGTTTGGGTCTTGGATCAGTAGCTTCGGCTAGTTCCGCCAAATTGGCTTCCCTAACGTACTATCATCTCACCTTCACCCAATACTATGTTGTCAAGTTTTAGTTAAGTGTGTTCAGTCCTTATACTAACCATTTCTAATTTTAAGCATGATAAATTGCAGAATTTTAAATAAACAATCAATCAAACAATTTGCAATCAAAAATTAAATTTTAATGAACAATAAATATTGTTTTCAGTTTGGCTCCCCCTGGACTAAAGCCACGGTGATGATTAGGCAAGATGTGAATCTTGTCCTTGGGGATCCAATACTGATTTGATCCAGTTGGTTGGTTCAGGCACAGTTTAGGTACCCATGCCTGAATTTTACCTCTGGACTGATTCAGTACAGCCAAATACGATCTTTGTCGGGATTTGGTTCGGTAGCCAAGTCCGGATCGATTTAGAACGGACTTCTGTTTCCCAAGAATCATGTCAAGATTTTTGGAACCAGAAGTAAATCGTTCTAAGGCTGATCTAAGATCCTTAACCTGAGTTTTCAGGGAGGAGTTTTCCTTTTCAAGTTTTTCAACTTGAGTAGGAGTTCCTTCCTGAACCTTCTCGGTTAAGGGTTTAGAGTCAGCTCCCTCTTTCAGGAGTTTTACTTCCTGTCGGAGGGATTCGACTCGGAGTTTGACTTTTGCCAAATCTCGAGAAAGAAATGAAATTAATTCACTTAATTTACATCTATTAAAACCAGTTACCTTAATTTCGCCGTCTTCTGTAAAAGTTAGCTCGCCGTCGTCCTGTTCTGATTCTGACTCAGTCTCGACTTTTTCTGAGGCGGTCAGGGCTAGTAGGTTTGATTGGGGTGCTTCCTCTTCTTCTTCTGAGGAAGATTCGTCCCAGGTTGCTTGGAGTGCCTTTTTCCTTCTTGTCTTCTTGGACTCCTTCAGATTTGGACATTCTATCTTGTAGTGGCCCTTCTTCTTGCACTCGTAGCAGGTTACGTTGGGCTTGTGCTTGTCATTTGCTGGTTCAGCTGGTTCGTCTTTTCTTCGGCTTGTTCTCCGTGTGTTGGCTTGATTTTTCAATTTTTTGTAGTAGCTTCGGGCCAATCGAACCAGCTCAGATTGATCTGCTTCTTCATCTTCTGCGTCTGAATCAGAGTTGAGCTCGGGTTCAGGTTGAGGTTTCTTTTTTGTCGCTTTTCCAGTTTTTCCTGCAAAAAAGGCAATACTCTTCTCGGCCATATTGCAATTAGTCTGCTCATGAAGTTCTAACTCAGAAAATAATTCATCTAATTTAATTTTGGAGAGATCCCTTGAAACCTTGTATGCATTTACCATAGATGCCCACAAGGTATTTCTAGGGAAAGCGTTTAGGGCATACCTTATTAGGTCACGGTTTTCGACCTTGTGACCTATCGTGTGAAGATCGTTCATCAGTTCTTGGATGCATGCGTGGAGTTGGGCTGCTGTTTCGTTGTCGGCCATCTTGATAGTGTACAATTTGTTCAGGAGCAGATCCCTCTTGCTGATCCTGGTGTCTGACGTTCCTTTGTGTAGCTCAATCAATTTTGCCCACAGCTCCTTGGCACTGTTGAAGGGGCCTACTCGGTTGAGCTCTTCCTTTGTTAGCCCGCATTGTAGGGTTTGTGTTGCTTTTGCATCGGCTTCTATTTTGCGCTTTAGGGTGTTGTCCCACTCCGAGTAGCTTTGAGGTAGTCCTTCGGCGTTTTTGGGGATCTCCAGACCGGACTGGATGATGATCCACATATCCACCTGAGTTTTCAGGTGAACCTCCATACGACTTTTCCAGTAAGAAAAGTCTTCTCCACTGAAAAGTGGAGGTCTGGCGGTGTTGAATCCCTCTTGCATAGCCATTTAAGCTGAAAAAGAAAACTACTAGAAAAATATCCCAAGACTTGGTCTTGGATTAGTAGTGCGGGATAAGGGAAATAAAATATCGAGGGGTGTTGCACCAACCTCGATTAACGAAAAAAATTCGAACGAAAAAATATTTAAAAATTCGAATAAAAAAAATAATAAAGAAAATCCGAAAAGAAATTTTCAAACTGGTGGTTGCACCATGTTTGAACTTCCCCGCTCTGATACCACTTGTTGGATCGAGAGAACCGATAGAGGGGGGGTGAATATCGGAAATCGTTTTTCTTTCGGAAAGCTTAGAGCAAGTACGCAGCGGAAATTAGAAACACAGAGACACAGTCGATTTTACTTGGTTCGGAGCCTGTGTCGACTCCTACTCCAAGGCCCACGGTCGTTGACCATTTACTTTGGGCAATTCTATATACGGTGCAAACAAGTTTACAAAATTGATTACAAAAGTAAGTGTAGTAAACTTAAATAGCTCTTTTTACCGACGTCCGAGGAAGATCGACTTTTTCGGAGCAGCAGGACGTCGTCGGCTCGAGTTGGAAGAATTCCGGGGCGAAGCGCGAGAGCAGAAGAGCGTAGAAGCGTTGTTTTGAAGTTGTTGTTGAAGGCTTGGGCGTTGGGTGCTATTTATAGCACCTCGGGGTGCCCTGGACGTCGGGGGCACCCTGCCACGTGTCAAGCGATCCGCTTTTAGCTCGGTCAAACGTTATCCCATCCGAATAGGGATAAGTTTGACTCTGGGGGCGCCCTGGTCGCAGAGGGCGCCTTGGCTGACTTCTTCCACGCAGAAATCTCGGCTGTGGATAAAGATGAAGCTTCGCAGACTTGGGCGCGGGGCGCCCTGGCTGCTGAGGGCGCCCTGGCTGCTGAGGGCGCCCTGCCCAGTAAGCAGCCGAAGCCCTTTTTGCTTCACTTGGTTCTGGTTCACCTTGGGGGCGCCCTGGACACTCAGGGCGCCCTGCTCAGCTGCTGCCTCACTCCTTTGAGGCTCTCTGAGTTGCAGACACACGTTCCTTCGGTCCTGCATCCAGGGTTAGTCCAAAACACAATAAAACAATTAATTATTAGTTTATACAGCCTTAGCTGTCTTGGTTCTGACTTTGGTCTCCAAAATGGAGCCCTAGGTCGAACCGACGCCTACTATTCCCTCGACGGGGAACGCGTCCTCACCTACTCCTCTCGGGAGAATGTACCTGATGCCAACCGCTCCTTTGGTTGGACTTTTGCCTGGCGGTCCTTTGCCAGGGCTTGGATGCCGAGCTGTCCTTTGCCCGGTGCCTAGCATTCCTTCGCTAGGGCTTTAGTCCCAAGCTGTCCTTCGCCTGGCGCCTAGCAGTTCTTCTCTAGGGCTTTAGTCCAAGCTGTCCTTCGCCTGGCGCCTAGCAGTCCTTCGCTAGGGCTTTTTACCCTGGCATTCCTTCGCCAGGTGCCTAGCAGTCCTTCGCTAGGGCTTTTGACTCTGGCATTCCCTCGCTAGTGCCTAGTAGTCCTTCGCTAGGGCTTTTCCTGTACACTAGAATAATTTGTTAGAAAACAAGTAAGACTTAACTTTTGAACTCTGTTGCCATTATCAAAACATAGGTTTGACTTGGGTGCTTTCTGCACCAACACTCTTCTCCTTTCCCTTTGACTTCTTCTTGTCATTCTTCTTCTTCTCTTCCTTCTTGTCCTCCCTCTTCTTCAACTGGGGACACTCATTCTTCATATGTCCCTCTTGATGACAGTTGTAGCAGATTATCTCCTTGGCCTTACCCTTACCTTTGGCCCCTTTCCTAGCATATGATTTGTTAGAAAAACTTTTAAATGCTTTACAAAATTTTCTTACCATAAAGGCCTCTTGGTCACTGTCCATAGAGGCACTTGACTCCTCTGAGTCCGAGGATGATGAGTAGATCACCTTCTTCTTCTCCTTTCTCCTTTTCTTCTCCTTTTCTGCAACAAAAGCAACACCTTTCTCTTTTGCCGAAATGTTAGCTTGCTCGTGCAGTTCAAATTCACAAAATAGATCGTCTAATTTAACTAAAGATAAGTCCCTCGATACCTTGTAAGCATCAACCATGGATGCCCACAGGGTGGTTCTCGGGAAGGCTTGTAAGACATACCTGACGATATCCCAGTTTTCGATTTTCTCTCCAATCACATGGAGCTCGTTGATCACTTCCTTTACCCTTCCATGCAGCTGACTGACAGTCTCGTTGCCCTTCATGGAGAGGGATTGCAGTTGGGCCACCAACAAGTCCTTCTTGGCTCTTCTGGACTCGTTTGACCCCTCGTTCAGTTCTACCAACTTGTCCCATAGCTCTTTGGCGCTCTTGAATGGCCCCACCTTGTTCAGTTGCTCCTTCGAGAGCCCGCACTGCAGTGTAGTGGTGGCCTTGGCATTTGACTGCGCCCTTTTCATCACTTCTTTAGACCATGTTCTTATAGGGGTAGGATCTCCTCTTTCATCGACGGGCGCCTCTTGTAATGGCGTTTCAAGAGGGATACTTCACCGCACGACCACCATTCTTCGACGGCAGTGTAGTGGTGGCCTTGGCATTTGACTGCGCCCTTTTCATCACTTCTTTAGACCATGTTCTTATAGGGGTAGGATCTCCTCTTTCATCGACGGGCGCCTCGAAGCCATCTGCAACACTTATCCAAGTTTCTATGTCATTCATAAGATAGTACTGCATTCTACCTTTCCAGTACGCGAAGTCGTTGCCGTCGAAGAATGGTGGTCGTGCGGTGAAGTATCCCTCTTGAAACGCCATTACAAATGTTCTGGTTGATTGTTAGATCTTCCAAAACGAACCTGTTCTGATACCAACTGAAAGATCGATGTGGGCGTGTAGAGGGGGGTGAATGCACTTTCGCGGATCATTTGATCTCTACACAGATGTTAGCGCAGCGGAAATAATATGCAAAGACAATAACAATGCTAACAAAAATTCTTTTACTTGGTATCCACCCAGATGGGTGACTAATCCAAGGATCCACGCTGCGAGCACCACTTTTCACTATCGAAAAGTCTCCTTGAGGTGGAGAAACTTTTACAGCAAAAGCTTCCTCTTTACAGATGTAGAAAAATGATGGAGGAAGCAAAAAGTCACTCTACAATTTGGCAGCACTTCGTTACTGTACGGAACTGTACCTACACGTGTAACGAGGAGCTCCTTTTATAGGTAAAAAGGACAGATTCGCAGTCTGTCCAGACACGCACCAGTCAACTGCCCAGAGGGCAGTCGACTGGCCCGGCATTAAATGCCGCCCAACGGCTAGCCAATGGCTAGCAAACAGCTAGCCAACGGCTAGTTTTGGGGTATACCAGTCGACTGCCCCAAGGCCAGTCGACTGGTCCGAAGCTGCGAACTCTCTGTGGGTTTTGGCAGTCGACTGCCTTCGGGCTAGTCGACTGCCCTGCCTCCCAGCTCAGCTCCAGCCACTCCAATCCTTCTCCTTCGCGTGTGCCTTCAGGTCTGCTCCCTTGACTCGCCCCTTGAAATCCTCTTCCTCTGGATATCGTCCCTCGGATGCGCACGCAAGCCTTCCCTTGGCTTGCCTCCATGCCACCCTTCACGTGTGCCCTTTGAAGTCCACTTCCCGGCTTGCCCTTGGAGCTCTCCTCCCTCGGCTCTCGTCCCTCGGATAGGTCCACTAAGTGTGATTCTTCAAATCCTGCAAACTCAATCACACAAATCAAATACAACATAACACTCTAACTTTAAACCTATTCGTCCACTCATCAAAACCATGATCTTCCAATCATTCATGGGCCGATTGCCTCAACATTAGGGTTATTATATCTCATGATTTTTCAATTGCTATCTGTTGCTATTATTATTATGGCTGTTATTTATCTCTAACTTAAACATATTTCCACACATTAAAGAGGGGGAGATTGTTGAGGCAATCGACCCTTAAATGATTGGAAGATCATGGTTTTGATGTGTGTGTGTGTGAATATGTTTAAGGTTAGAGTGTTATGTTGTATTTGATATGTGTGATTAAGTTTGCAGGACTTGGAGAATCACACATGGTGAACTTATCCGAGGGATGAGAGCCGAGGGAGGAGAGCTCCAAGGGCAAGCCGGGAAGTGGACTTCAAGGGCACACGTGAAGGGTGGCATGGAGGCAAGCCAAGGGAAGGCTTGCGTTCACATCCGAGGGACGATAGCCAGAGGAAGAGGACTTTAAGGGGCAAGCCAAGGGAGCAGACCTGAAGGCACACGCGAAGGAGAAGGTCCGGAGTGGTTGGAGCTGAGCTGTGAGGTAGAGCAGTCGACTGGCCCTGTGGCAGTCGACTGCCAAAACTCACAGAAAGTTTGCAGCGTCAGACAAGTCGACTGGCCGTTGGGCAGTCGACTGGTATACCCCGAAACTAGTCGTTGGTTAGCAATTAATCCTAGGCCAGTCGACTGCCCCAGGAGCAGTCGACTGGTGCGGGCTGGACAGATTGTGAATCTGTCCTGTTCACCTATAAAAGGAGCACTTTTTGTACGTGCACGGTACGGTTCCGTACAGTGTCGAAGTGTTGCTCGTGTGTAGAGTGATTCTTGCTTCCTCTCTCGTATTTCTGCATCTGTAAAGAGGAAGATCTTGCTGTAAAGGTTTCTCCACCTCAAGGAGACTTTTCGATAGTGAAAAGTGGTGCTCGCGGCGTGGATCCTTGGACTAGTCACCCATCTGGGTGGATACCAAGTAAACGATAAGTGTTAGCATTGTTTTTGATTTCTTTGCATATTATTTCCGCTGCGCTAACAATTCTGTTGAGATCCAAGATCCGAAAAAGTACATTCACCCCCCCTCTGCACGCCTTATACGATCCTTCAGGATACACCTACCGCTCGACAATTATTTCCCCTGGGCGGACACACTGAGTCCGAGGAGGTGGATGAGGACCAGGCCAACCAACAAAATGTCATCCGAGGAGGAGTCCATGTGATCTCAGGGGACCAATAGGAGAGGACTCCAACCGAGCCAGGAAAGCCTAGGTACGCGCGGCTGGAAATTCACCAGGTGGGAACGAGTGCCGCTCAAGCCCAACGCCCTCAGGTCAGTTTTGGACCACAGGATCTGCAAGGGCTGGAGGTCCCCCACAACGATGCTCGGGTCATCACTGTAGTGATTGCCAATTATCAGATTCACCGCACCATCGTGGACACGGACAACTCGGTAAACATCTTATACAGAAGAGCATTCGACTAACTGCAAATTGAGTCATCCCAGCTGGAGTTGGTAGCTACGTCGTTGTTTGGGTTCACGAGGAACCAGGTATAGCAGATCGGCTAGATGCAGCTGGTCGTCTCCCTCGGCGAGGAACCCCTAAAAAGGACAAGGTGGTCCACCTTCCTAATAGTGGAAGCCCCCTCCACCTACAATGTCATCCTGGGGCAGCCTGCCCTCAACGAGTTCCGGGCAGTGGTCTCAACCTTTTACCTTAAGATAAAGTTCCCGGTCAGCGAAAGGGTTGAGGAAGTTAAAGGTGATCAGAGGATAGCCCATCGGTGCTATGCAGATGATGTCCGGTCAGAAAGTCAGAAGACAAGGCGACCTGCCACCAGCTACAATATGGTGCAAGTCTCCCCTTGGACTGAATTGCATGTGGACAAGGAGGAGGCCCAGCTCCTCCCCGATCGGGCTGAAACCAAAATCAAGATAGTGGTAGGCCTCCCAATTGAATTAAGGCAACCGCTGGTGGATTGCTTGGCGCGGAACCAGGACATGTTTGCTTGCTCGGTGAAGGATCTCAAAGGGTCCGACCAAAGGTGGCTGAGCATCACTTACACATGTATCCCAACGCCCGACCTGTTAAGCAGCGCAAGAAGGATTTCAGCACGGCACAGAATGAAGTCATCCGGGCAAAGATTGAGAAGCTCTTGGAGGTCAGGCATATCAGGGAGGTGCAATTCCCGACCTGGCTAGCCAATGTAGTTCTCATGGCCAAGCAGAATAATAGGTGGCGCGTCTGTATTGATTTCCGCGATCTTAACCGAGTGTGCCTGAAGGACTGTTATCTGTTGCCACGAATCGATCAAATGGTTGACTCGACGGCCAACAGCGAGCTCATCTCCATGTTGGACATGTATCAGGGCTATCATCAAGTGCCCCTAGCCATCGCCAACCAGGAGAAGGTCAGCTTCATCACCTCGGATGGTATGTATTACTACACCGTCATGTCATTCGGGCTTAAAAATACATGTGCTACTTACTAGCGCATGATGAACAAGGTCTTTCGAGAGCAGATTGGGTGGAACATTGAAGTCTATGTTGATGACATATTGATCAAAACCGCCTGAGCGACTGATTTGGTGCAAGACGTGGAAGAGACCTGCCGCACCCTGCGGAGATATGGGCTGAAGTTGAAGTGCCTTTTCGGAGCATTGAGTGGAAAGTTCCGTGGATACATCGTGACCAAGAGGGGCATCGAGGCCAATCAGAGCAAGGTCAAAGCAATACACAACATGCCGCCACCATGAAGCTTGAGGGAAGCTCAAAGATTCATGGGAAGGATGATGGCGTTGTCTCGTTTCATTTCTCGAGTAGTTGAGCAAGGCCTACCTTTCTTCAAGAACTTGCGCAGAGCCACCAAGTTTCAGTGGGACGCGGACTATGATAAATCCTTTGAGGAGTTGAAGACCTATCTGGCGGAGTTACCAGTTTTGGCCCGGCCGAAGCTAGGGGAGCCACTATACATCTACTTAGCGACCTTGGATGAAGTGGTTAGTATGGTACTAGTAAAGCAAAGAGAGGCTGAGCAACAACCAGTGTATTTTTTGCGCATTTACTAAAGGGTGTCGAGTGTCGTTACACGACACTCGAGAAATTGGCTTACGTACTGCTCTTAGCCGCTCGACAGCTTCGACCCTATTTCCTAGCACATCCAATTGTTGTTTTGATCAACAGTAGTCTAGGTCGGGTGTTGACGAATCCGGAGGCTTCGGGCCGGTTGATCAAATGGACGACGGAGCTGAGTGAATACGACATGCAATATCAAGCTCGTCCGGCCATTAAAGCATAGACCTTGGCCAACTTTCTCAGCGAATTGTGCTCGGAGGAGATAGAGGGTGTCTGGCGGGTTTATGTGGACAGGTCGACGGTTTGATAGGGGAGTGACATTGGTATTCTGATGATCTCTCCCAAGGAGGAGTAGCTTCATTTATTCATACGGTTGGAATACAAAGCCACTAATAATGAAGCAGAATATGAGGCTCTTATCGCCGGACTGTAGGCCACCAGGCACGTGGTCGCTACTCAGGTAATATTGCACTCGGATTCACAGCTGACCACTCAGCAGCTCGCAGGTCATTTCAAAGTCAATAGTGACCTCCTACAAGCATATATTTAGGCATACGAGAAGTTGAAGGTCGGATTTCAGAAGGTTCAGTTGTAGAACATCCCCAAGGAAAACAACCTTTAGGCGGACGAACTTGCAAAATTGACCAATGCGGTAAGCTCTTGGGTGCTCCCTCAACTGATGGGCCAAACAATGCAGGTGATGCACATAGAGCAGCAGGCAAAATTGGAACTCGGGACCAACTGGAGGGCACCTCTAGTCCCCTACCTGATGCACGGGGCGCTCCCGTCTGACAGGGAGCAGACGAGGCTCTTAAGAAAGTGAGCGGTTCAATATTCCCTGGTCAAAGATGTACTGTATAAGAGAGCCTTCGCCCGCCCGCTGCTTAAGTGTCTAGGCAACGAGGATGCCGACTATGTGATCCGAGAGATACATATGGCAATCTATGGTAGCCACGCTGAGGGAAGGGTCATGACTCGGAAAGCGTTGCTCTTGGGTTACTATTGGCCAACTCTGCAGAAGGACAACGATCGGCTGGTTTCTACTTGCTTGTCGTGTCAGAAGCTTCAAAACCTTCCTCATCGGCCGGTCAAAATAATGAAAGTGTCCGTGGTCACCGACCCCTTCGATCAGTGGGGGAAGGACATAGTGGGGCCTTTCCTTATAGCTCTCGCTCAGAAAAGGTTTTTATTAGGGGCGGTGGATTATTTTTCCAAGTGGATAGAAATGGAAGCGTTAGTGCGGATCACCGAGCAGGCGGTGATAAAGTTCCTATGGCAAAATATACTTTGTCGATATGGGATCCCTCACAAGTTGGTCTCGGACAACAGGCGACAGTTCCAGGGCAGGAGAATCAATGAATGGTGCTCGGCTCATGGCATTCAGCAGTCTTTCGCCTCCGTTCCATACCCTTAGAGTAACGGGCAGGCCAAGGTCGCCAATCGAGAGATTCTGAGAGGATTGAAGGCAAAGTTGGATCATGCGGGTGGAACATTGGTGAACGAATTACCCGACATTCTATGGGCCCAATGTATCACACCAAGGAGGGAACAGGCCAAACACCTTTTCAACTGGTATATGGGAGCGAGGCAGTGGTGCCGGTGGAAGTGGGGTGTGAATCCGACCGACAGAAAGCGTATGACGAAGAAAATACGGAGAGGAGGCGTTTGGAGCTAGATCTGGTCGAGGAAATCCGGGAGAGAGCCGCAACAAGGATGTTTGCCTATCGGCAAAGGATGAAGCAAAGGTACGATCGGAAGGTGCTGGCGCGGGCATTCCAGGTTGGGGAACTTGTGTGGAAGAGGATAAAGGCGGCTAACAATGTTAGCAAACTAGAGCCCCAGTGGGGAGGGCCCTTCAAGGTGATCCAGAAGTTAGCCTCAGGGGCTTACTACTTGGAGAACAAGCGAAGGAAAAAACTAGACAGACCCTGGAGCGTGATTCATTTACAACCCTATAGAGAGTCCCAGTGAGGTTGTGTAAGCCTGGTATTTTACCAAACTCTGGGTTGCTTAATAAATTGTCAGGATTCCCCGCGATGTGCCTAAGCATTCCAGACTCTCGCTTCGCCAACGAGTTATAAGTGGGCATGCCCTCACGCCACCACTTGGCTCGGTGTCTCCAATCGGACGTGTGGCGGCCTACGCTCCCTGGCATCTGCTCGAACAGGTGTCCAGACTCTCGCTTCACCAGCGAGTTATAAGTGGGCATGCCCCCACGCCACCACCTAACTCGGTGTCTCCAATCGGACGCGTGGCGGCCCATGCTCCTTGGCATCGACCCGAACATGTGTTCAGACTCTCACTTCGCCAGCGAGTTATAAGTGGGTATGCCCCCACGCCCCCACCTAACTCAATGCCCCGATCGGTCGCATGGCATCCTACGCTCCCAGGTATTGGCCCGAACAAGTGTGCAGGCTCTTACTTCGTCAGCGAGTTATAAGTGGGCATTCCGCCACGCCACCACCTGGCTCGGTGTCTCCGATCGGATGCGTGGCGATGCACGCTCCCTGGCATCGGCCCAACAGTTGTTCATACTCTCACTTCGCTAGCTAGTTATAAGTGTGTATGCCTCCACGCCGCCACCTGGCTCGGTGTCTCCGATCGGACACGTGGCGGCCCACGCTCCCTAGCATCGGGGTGAATAGGTGTCCAGACTCTCGCTTCGCCAATGAATTATAAGTGGGCATGCCCCCACGCCCCCACCTAACTCGGTGCCCCGACCGGATGCATGGCAGCCCACGTTGCCAGGTATCGGCCCGAATAGGTGTCCAGACTCTCGCTTCGACAGCGAGTTATAAGTGGGCATGCCCCTACGCCTCCACCTAATTCGGTGTCCTGACCGGATGCGTGGCGGTCCACGTTCCCAGATATTGGCCCGACTCTCGCCTCGCTAACGAGTTATAAGTGGGCATGCCTCCATGCCCCCACTTAGCATGGTGCCCCGACCGGACGAGTGCATGGCAGCCCAGGCTCCCAGATATCGACCGAACAGATGTCCCGACTCTCGCTTCGTCAGCTAGTTATAAGTGGGCATGCCGCACGCCACCACCTGGCTCGGTGCCCCGATTGGACGTGTGGCGACCCACACTCCCATGTATCAACCCGAACAGGTGGCTAGACTCTCGCCTTGCCAGCGAGTTATAAATGGGCATGCCTCCACACCACCACCTAACTCGGTGCCCCGACCTGACGCGTGGTGGCCCACGCTCCCAGGAATCAGCCCGAATAGGTGGCCAGACTCTCGCCTTGCCAGCGAGTTAAGTGGGCATGCCCCCATGCCAGCACCTAACTAAGTGCTCTCGACCAGACGCGCAGCAGCCCATGCTCCCAGGGCTCGGTCTGAACAGGTGTCACGATGCTCACCCTGTCGGCAAAACACGTGGGGGCATGATCTCGCACCATTGCCCAGCCTTGTTCTCCCGGTTAGACTCGGTAGTCCACGTCCCTCATCCCGGCCGAAACAGAGGTCCCCGAGCTGACATTGTCGAGATAGAATGAGCGAAGAGCAATCCGAGTTTACTAAGGCATAAAGTAATTATCTAAGAGAGGAACAAAGCAAAATGCTCATAATTGTGAAAAATATGGGATACATTGATCAACTAGGTCATTACAAGAGCGAGAGGAACATCCTCTGTAAAAAACAAAACAAGGCAAAAATATCCTCGAGTCTTCAATTGAACAGGCGGCGGGCTTCCCCCGACAGCTGTTGGGTCAAACCCGAAAGCTTCACCATGCTGACCGACATATCAGGGGGAATATGACCCCCCTGCTTATGCTAGTCAAAGGTGGAGGTGAGTTGAATCTTAAGTAGGAGATTCACCCGAGCGACGAGTTGTTTGCTGAAGGCCGCTGAGTTGATGTACTCCACCCAGTGAGCATCTAGCCGTGCTGACTCGTTTGCTTTATAGACCCCTAGTTCCTCGAGCTCTGCTTGAGAGGTCTCCCACTCGGACAACTGGGCGCGGAGCTGACTGACCTCCTCGGCCTGGGCGTTTAGCCTGCGGTCTTGGGCCGTCAATTGGGAATGGACAGTCTCGACCTGGGTCACCATTGAAGGATCGTATAAGGCGTGCAGAGGGGGGGTGAATGCACTTTTTTGGATCTTGGATCTCTACAGAATTTTTAGCGCAGCGGAAATAATATGCAAAGAAATCAAAAACAATGCTAACACTTATCGTTTACTTGGTATCCACCCAGATGGGTAACTAGTCCAAGGATCCACGCCACGAGTACCACTTTTCACTATCGAAAAGTCTCCTTGAGGTGGAGAAACCTTTACAGCAAGATCTTCCTCTTTACAGATGCAGAAATACGAGAGAGGAAGCAAGAATCACTCTACACATGAGCAGCACTTCGACACTGTACGGAACCGTACCGTGCACGTGCAAAAGTGCTCCTTTTATAGGTGAACAGGACAGATTCGTAATCTGTCCAGCCAGCACCAGTCGACTGCCCCTGGGGCAGTCGACTGGCCTAGCATTAATTGCTAGCCAACGGCTAGTTTCGGGGTATACCAGTCGACTGCCCAAAGGCCAGTCGACTGGTACAACGCAGCAAACTTTCTGTGAGTTTTGGCAGTCGACTGCCATAGGGCCAGTCGACTGCCCTGCCTCACAGCTCAGCTCCAGCCACTTCGGACCTTCTCCTTTGCGTGTGCCTTCAGGTCTGCTCCCTTGGCTTGCCCCTTGAAGTCCTCTTCCTCTGGCTATCGTCCCTCGGATGCGCATGCAAGCCTTCCCTTGGCTTGCCTCCATGCCACCCTTCACGTGTGCCCTTGAAGTCCACTTCCCGGCTTGCCCTTGGAGCTCTCCTCCCTCGGCTCTCGTCCCTCGGATAAGTCCACCATGTGTGATTCTCCAAGTCCTGCAAACTCAATCACACATATCAAATACAACATAACACTCTAACTTTGAACATATTCGCCCACACATCAAAACCATGATCTTCCAATCATTTAAGGGTCGATTGCCTCAACAATCTCCCCCTTTTTGATATGTGATAATATGTTTAAGTTAGAGATAAATAACAGCCATAATAACAATAGCAACAGATAGCAATTGAAAAAACATGAGACATAGTAACCCTAAGAGGTAACCTCCCCCATAACCTATGTCTTCACCCATTTTCAATTCTAGTCACAATCCAAGATAAGTTTCCACTTAACAACAGCAATATGTTAAAAATATAAGACATATCAGAACTTAAGAGGTACCTCCCCCTTAATCCATGTCTTCTCCATTTTTAAACATTCAATTTCTAAGTTAGAAAGAACACCTTAAATCATTCATTCCAAGTTGAAATTCTAACTTAAACCACCTATTCTCCCCCTTTGACACCATCAAAATGATTGTCTCAAGCAACCAAACCCTAGGGCATCAAAAATGAGAATATTGAATTTCTGAAATTTCTCACAGTGGCTGAAAACAGGCGTGCCAGTCGACTGCCCATGGGGCAGTCGACTGATACGCTATCGTCTGATTTCAAAAATACTCTCATTATTGGTGCAAGTATTCCTTTTTTGATGTATGACAAAGGGGGAGAGGTAAGTGCTTAAGTTAGAAATTTCTTGGATTCTTACCAAAGGACCATTTGATCAAAATGTTTTTCAAAACTAAGGTCATGTCTTAGTTTGATCCCAAAGATGGTAAGTTAGCCCCTTAAACCAATCTAACTTAAGTTATTGTCAAACATCAAAAAGGGGGAGATTGTTGGTGCAAGTTGCATCAATGATATTCCTCTTTAAGTGTTTTAATGTTTGACAATACACTTAAGTCAGTGATACAATGAATAGACAAAGGGGAGAAAAAGTAAAGTAACCAAAGCTGAGGAAAAGTCCTAGTTAATCTAGGCATCGAAACCCTAAGTCCCAGCGAAGGGCTGCTGGGCACCTAGCGAAGGGCTGCTAGGTATCGCAACCTAAAGACCTAGCGAAGGGCTGCTAGGCACCTAGCGAAGGGTTGCTAGGTATCATAACCTAAAGACCTAGCGACGGGCTGCTAGGCACCTAGCGAAGGGCTGCTAGGTATCGTAACTTAAGACCTAGCGAAGGGCTGCTAGGCACCTAGCGAAGGGCTGCTAGGGAATGAAGACCTGGCGAAGGGCTGCTAGGCACCTGGCGAAGGACTGCTAGGTTATCAAGTCTTGGTCCAAGGGACTAAGCAACTTAGCTGAGCGATGACTAAGGACAGGAGTAGAGACGGGTCAGGGTTTGGGCGTCTCGAGGTCCGGAGGTATCGGAAGCTAAGTAAAAGTCCACCCGAAGGGCTGGGTGGCAACCGTCTCCTGATAGGAGTAGGTGAAGGGCGAGTTCTCGGGGATAGGAACTCGTGCCGGTTCGACCTAGGGTTTCATGCAAATCCGAAGTCCGAACCAAGTCCTTAAGCCTAATATTATATGTATATACTTTGTGTTTGTGTATCTTGCAGGTAACAAGAACCGGAGACAAAGCAACCAGTTTGCAGGCTTTAAGGAGGGGGCGCCCTGAGCCAAAGGTAAAAACAGCAGTTAGGTGAAGCAGGCAAAACAGGTGTCAAGCAGGGCGCCCTGAGCGTCCGGGGCGCCTTGGTTCAAAGCTGTATTTGTAGTTTCGAACCCAAAACACAGATAAGCCATCATGAAGGCGCCCTGGAGGTCCGGGGCGCCCTGGTCAAAGATCTTATCACCTGCGGTGAGGTAGGCTCAAGGATAAGGTTTGACCGAGTCTTCCGGGGCGCCCCTAGCGTCCAGGGCGCCCCCAGGAGGCCTATATAAGGGGCTTCGACCCCTCAGCTTCAGACACGACTTCCAAGTACTGTTCTGATCATTCCGACCGACGACAACGCGCTAGAAACGAGGCTCTATGACCGGGAGGCTCCAGGAGGAGGTGCGCGGCACTTCAGAGGTCCAGATCGGCCGAGCTTCTGACTTTGTCTCGTTGGTTTGCTTTTTAATTACTGTACTTAAATTTCTATATTATTGCTTGTAATATTGCACTGTAAGTCGGGTTTCTCCACCTCCGGAAAGTCCGGGAAGGAGACCAATAGTGGACGGGCGTTCCCGTGCATAGGCCTTGGATGTACTGACCCTGGGGGGTCGGGAACCAAGTAAAAATCCGCCGTGTCACTGTCTTGTTTTTCGTTCTATTTATTTTCCGCTGCGTTACTAATATTCTAAGTCTAGAATGAACGAGTTTTTCACGAGTTCTCCGCGAAAGGTTTTCACGGTCGATATTCACCCCCCCCCTCTATCGACGGCACCGGTCCTACAATTGGTATCAGAGCCGAGCCGCTCTTCACCGGACTAACCGCCGACGGAGCAAAGACGCCAGGAGTTGAGGGGAAGCCCAGGGGTGAATCAGGTACATTATTTTTAATGTCTAATTTTAAATTGCATATTATTTGTTTCACGTGCAGGGAGAGAGGGCACTACAAAAATCAGTGCCCTACTCGTAAGATTCGGTCTACATCACCGGCGGCACAGGGGGTACCAGCGCCAGAAGTCCGGAAAAACAAAAATCACATCAGATGTTTCAAATGCGAGAAATACGGGCACTACAAAAATAAGTGTCCGGCGAAGGTACGTAAGATTTACATTCCAAAAGTCTTACAATTTCCTACACTATCTTTAGATAATTCAGTTAATTTTTCTGAAAAATTAAATTTACTGCATTGTAGATTAAATATTTTGCATGAAAAATTAGAAAATACGGATATGATTAAAATATCCAAAATTAACTATTTAATTATTAATACCAATTCAATAATTGCTAAAATTAATTCTGATATTAAATCTAAAATAAACTCTGATAATTCTACAGATAATGATACAATTAATTCTAGTTTTAAATCTGAAATTAATCCCGAATTCGAATTCGAAAATCCTAAGGATAAATTCGAATTCGAATTTGAAAATCCTAAGGATAAATTCGAATTCAAATATGAAAATCCTAAGGATAAATCTGAATTCAAAAATCTTAAGGATAATTCTAAATCTGAAAATTCTTTAGATAATTACAGATTCAAATTTGAAAATCCATTGTACAAATCTGAATCTGAATCTGAAAATCTTAAAGATAATCCAGAAATTAATTCTAAGGATAATCTAGAGATTAATTTTGAATGTCTGGAAAATATTGAAAATATATCTGAGTATAATTCCAAGGATAATGAAGATAATTTTCTTCTAGATAATAATTTAATTATAGATAATATTGAAGATTATTACAAAACATTAATTAATGGCCCAATTTACTCCACTTACTGTGAGAATATTGAAAAATCTAATCTTGAGGAGGAGATAGAATTTTCTAAGATAAAGGTCATAATCAATAAAAATTACAAAAATTCAAATAAATCAAAATTATTAGAAAAACTTGAAAAGAAAGATAAAGATGAAGAAGAAATTTTTGAAATAATGAAAATGATGAATTTAAACCCACAATTATTAATTAATCATTATAACCTAAAAAAATTCAAATTAAATTAAATCCTAATTCGAACTTAAATTAATTTCAAATTAAAACTTAAATTAATTTCAAATTAAATCTTAATTAAATTCAAATTAAATCTTAATAAAATTCAAATTAAATCTTAATTAATTTAAAATTAAATATTAATTAAATTCAAATTAAATATTAATTAAATTCAAATTAAATTCAAATTAAATATTAATTAAATTCAAATTAAATATTAATTAAATTCAAATTAAATATTAACTAAATTCAAATTAAATATTAATTAAACTCAAATTAAATATTAATTAAATTCAAATTAAATTCAAATTAAATATTAATTAAATTCAAATTAAATATTAACTAAATATTAATTAAATTCAAATTAAAAATTAATTAAATTTAAATTAAATATTAATTAAATTCAAATTAAATATTAATTAAATTCAAATTAAATTCAAATTAAATTCAAATTAAATATTAATTAAATTCAAATTAAATTCAAATTAAATATTAATTAAATTCAAATTAAATTCAAATTAAATTCAAATTAAATATTAATTAAATTCAAATTAAATATTAATTAAATTCAAATTAAATTCAAATTAAATATTAATTAAATTCAAATTAAATCTTAATTAAATTCAAATTAAATATTAATTAAATTCAAAGTAAATCTTAATTAAATTCAAATTAAATATTAATTAAATTTAAATTAAATCTTAATTAAATTCAAATTAAATATTAATTAAATTCAAATTAATTCAAATAATTCAACTAAATTCGAATGAATTCAAATAATTCAATTAAATTCAAATTAAACCTAAATTAAATCTTAATTAAATCAATTTAATTCAAATTAAATTCAAAGTAAAATTAAGTTGAATCCAAATTAAAACTTCACTTAATTTATGTTTAATAATAATCAATTAATTTCTAATTAATTCAACCTCAATTAATTCGTAATTAACCTGAATCCAACTAAAATCTTAAATAACTTAAACTCAAACTAAAATAAAATTTTACCCAAAGTGTAACAATTAAAATTAATAACATTAAATATGTCAAAGTGGGTTGACATATTCGCGGGTTTACTCGACATGTATCAAATCGAGAATTTGATACATTTTAGAAACTTAAATAAAATTATTTGACTTGTTTGACTCATGCATAACTGTCATGACATGCATTTGCTATTCTTTTAAAATATATGACATGTCATGCATATTTAAATTTTATGTATATATTAGAACGACTATAGGAAAAGAATAATTGAAACTTGATCAACCCAGTATTGGGTGGCGGTGAGATGATAGTACGTTAGGGAAGTCAATTCTAATAAGATCAAGTTCACTTGGTCTCTTTAGACTGGTGAAACTAGCCGAAGCTACCGATCCAAAACCCAAACTAGTTAGACCAGAACTTTTTCAAAGATTAATTTTGAAAATGAAACTTCATTAAACGACATTGTCAAGGAAAGGGTGGATGATCCCATAAGGCTACGGCCAAAGAAGGCCTAGTGCCTCGCCAAGACCTGGAAGCCAATTTTTGAATTTCAAATTCAAATTATTCTTTGTTAAATTCAAATCTAACACAAGCTTCAATTAAATCTTAGAATTAATAAATTAAGAAAAATGAATCAAGCATCTCACAATACATCTATAAGGCAACCATGCTTGTTGTATTGATACATCTAAAATGGGTGAGATGTTAAGGACTAATGAATTGAAAAATATTTTTCAAAATTGTTTCTCAAAATTATTAGAATATTTTCATAAAAATATATTTTCAAAATAGTGCTTCAACGTAATAATGTTTTTATGGAATTCATGCTTGTCTGATTGATTATATATATTATACATTTTTTCAAAAATATATCTTTTCAAAAATTTGTTTGACTCACTCAATTAGACACAAGCCTCTTAGGACAACACTAAAGTTCCTTAAGGCACTTAGATAGAGTCAAACGGTATCGGGTACAGGGGGAGTACTTTTCATTCAAAAATTTGCACTTTAAAAAATTACTATTATTTGAAAATACTTTTCAAAAATTAAGCTTTAAATCGTTATCACATGTGTTTTTCGAAAAAAAGGAGATTTATGTTGTAAAATTACCTGTCTTGTTTGATTTTGATAAACCCTAAAGACACAGAGGAAAGTCCACTTCATAATCTACATGGACTCCTAGGACGTGTCAGATTTAGGGGGAGTCTAAATCAAACTTCTGAAACAATTTTGTTAAATTAATTGTTTTGAAATTATTAAATAACTTCCTTAATTTGAATCAAACCTTAAGACTCATAGGAAGAGTACTTGTGGTCAACAAGCTTCCCAGGACTGAGTCAAATTTAGGGGGAGGTCAAATTAAAAGAATTATTGAATAATTCAAATGTTTTCATGCGCGATATTTTCAAATCCTATTGAAAACATAAGTATTATTATAAAATGCTATCAAATTTTTATAAATTTTTTTAAAAATTCATCTGATTTTGATCAATTTGATATAATATCTTGAGTTTGAAAAATCCTCCAGGACACTTAGGAAAATGTCCTTGTAGTCAACAAGGTTTCCTATGATTGTGTCAGACTGGAAGATAAAACGAATCAAGTATTATAACTTTAAAATTCTTTTACTTTTCAAAATTAACTTACATTCTGTGACTTATGAAATTTTTTTTAAATAATGTTTACTTGGGTTGGAAAACTTCCAGGACACTTAGGAAATGTCCTTGTAGTCAACAAGGTTTCCCAGGATGGTATCAGACTGAAAAATAATCCAAGTGAAGTCAAATATTATGTTTTCAAAAGTACCTATGTCTTTCAAAGCCAAATATTCTTTCAAAAGTACTTAATTTAAAAAAAAAAACTCAATACATTTTTCAAAGGTACTTATATTTTTCCAAAATTACTTATTATTTTTCAAAATATCATTTTTCAAAACTGCTGAATCTATTATTTTTCAAAAGTAGTTGCATGCCTCAAAGATCATCTTTTAAAATATTTGGTATTTTCTCAAAAAATATTGTGTAAGTTGTCTAAGTTCAAAATACTTAAGTATTAGTTTTATGCTATGCTTTCAAAATTTTATACTAAGTAGCTTCAAAAATACTCTCATTATTGGTGCAAGTATTCCTTTTTTGATGTATGACAAAGGGGGAGAGGTAAGTGCTTAAGTTAGAAATTTCTTGGATTCTTACCAAAGGACCATTTGATCAAAATGTTTTTCAAAACTAAGGTCATGTCTTAGTTTGATCCCAAAGATGGTAAGTTAGCCCCTTAAACCAATCTAACTTAAGTTATTGTCAAACATCAAAAAGGGGGAGATTGTTGGTGCAAGTTGCATCAATGATATTCCTCTTTAAGTGTTTTAATGTTTGACAATACACTTAAGTCAGTGATACAATGAATAGACAAAGGGGAGAAAAAGTAAAGTAACCAAAGCTGAGGAAAAGTCCTAGTTAATCTAGGCATCGAAACCCTAAGTCCCAGCGAAGGGCTGCTGGGCACCTAGCGAAGGGCTGCTAGGTATCGCAACCTAAAGACCTAGCGAAGGGCTGCTAGGCACCTAGCGAAGGGCTGCTAGGCACCTAGCGAAGGGTTGCTAGGTATCATAACCTAAAGACCTAGCGACGGGCTGCTAGGCACCTAGCGAAGGGCTGCTAGGTATCGTAACTTAAGACCTAGCGAAGGGCTGCTAGGCACCTAGCGAAGGGCTGCTAGGCACCTAGCGAAGGGCTGCTAGGGAATGAAGACCTGGCGAAGGGCTGCTAGGCACCTGGCGAAGGACTGCTAGGTTATCAAGTCTTGGTCCAAGGGACTAAGCAACTTAGCTGAGCGATGACTAAGGACAGGAGTAGAGACGGGTCAGGGTTTGGGCATCTCGAGGTCCGGAGGTATCGGAAGCTAAGTAAAAGTCCACCCGAAGGGTTGGGTGGCAACCGTCTCCTGATAGGAGTAGGTGAAGGGCGAGTTCTCGGGGATAGGAACTCGTGCCGGTTCAACCTAGGGTTTCATGCAAATCCAAAGTCCGAACCAAGTCCTTAAGCCTAATATTATATGTATATGCTTTGTGTTTGTGTATCTTGCAGGTAACAAGAACCGGAGACAAAGCAACTAGTTTGCAGGCTTTAAGGAGGGCGCCCTCAGCAGGGAGGGCGCCCCCATCAGCCAGGACACCCTGAACAGCCAGGGCGCCCTGAGCCAAAGGTAAAAACAGCAGTTAGGTGAAGCAGGCAAAACAGGTGTCAAGCAGGGCGCCCTGAGCGTCCGGGGCGCCTTGGTTCAAAGCTGTATTTGTAGTTTCGAACCCAAAACACAGATAAGCCATCATGAAGGTGCCCTGGAGGTCCGGGGCGCCCTGGTCAAAGATCTTATCACCTGCGGCGAGGTAGGCTCAAGGATAAGGTTTGACCGAGTCTTCCGGGGCGCCCCTAGCGTCCAGGGCGCCCCCAGGAGGCCTATATAAGGGGCTTCGACCCCTCAGCTTCAGACACGACTTCCAAGTACTGTTTTGATCATTTCGACCGACGACAACGTGCTAGAAACGAGGCTCTACGACCGGGAGGCTCCAGGAGGAGGTGCGCGGCACTTCGGAGGTCCAGATCGGCCGAGCTTCTGACTTTGTCTCGTTGGTTTGCTTTTTAATTACTGTACTTAAATTTCTATATTATTGCTTGTAATATTGCACTGTAAGTCGGGTTTCTCCACCTCCGGAAAGTCCGGGAAGGAGACCAATAGTGGACGGGCGTTCCCGTGCATAGGCCTTGGATGTACTGACCCTGGGGGGTGGTCGGGAACCAAGTAAAAATCCGCCGTGTCACTGTCTTGTTTTTCGTTCTATTTATTTTCCGCTGCGTGATAATCACCATTTTATCGATTATTTTAATTGCTTAAATCCATGTTTGACCCATGTTTTTATTGCTTAATTATGATTTTACCCTAGGTTTTGGAACTTTATCTTATTTTGGACTTAATTGCAAATTTACATATTTTTTGGATTAATTGGCCATTAATTTTCTGATATATCTTTGTAGGCATCAAAGGTTCAAGGACCTAGGGCATACTGGGTCAAACTTGAGTCGGATGTGAGCCGGATCGAATTATCAAGCCTACGATTAATCCGGGCCGTCCGATTCAAGAGCGGCTAGATCTGAGCCATCCGGGACGATCTGAAGCAATCCGAGCTAGGGTTAGGGTTGATCAAGCTCTATGATCAAGATCTGAAGGTTTCATCCCAATCAGAGCTAAATCAACCGTTGGATCAAGCAAGGAGGGTTCTAGAGCGTCCATTCACAGATAGAGTTGATCTGGACCATCTGTTGCATATCTGGAGGATCCGAGCTACCACAAGGTAGATCCTGACCCCAGATCATCATCATAAAAGTTTGGCTCAAATCAGATCAAGATCTACCGTTGGATTTCATCAAAGCAATCTGAGCCGTCCATTTGTTTCTATTTAATCAGAAACGCGCAGCTCCTTTCTCCTCGTCGCGTCTTCCTCGCCGCTACAGTAGGTTTCTTCGTGTTCTTAGCATTTTCTTCCGTTTTTCTTCAATTCAAGGGGCGCGACCCCTCGATTCTTCATCAAGATCATCTTCTGGAGCTTTGGAGGTCAGTTTGGTTGGAGAATTAAGCTCGAATTCGCGCCGGACAGAGTTATTTGAGGGTTTCGGTGGCTCTGTGGTCTGACCGCTGAAATCTCATCCACAAACCATTTCCGAGCTTCTGGGCAGCTTGTAGGGGTTCTCAGGTGAGCTCAGAAGCTTCCCAATTCATCATCGCAGCTCCATTATTTGAGATCGAAGGGGTTTGGATTGGAAATTCCCAGCTTGTGCAGTTTGAGCAGAGTTCTCTATTCCTATCTGATTTCCACTGATTTGCTGTGCTTAGGGGTTCGAAGCCAGCTCTTGCTTGACGACCAAGAAGAATTTGAGCTTAGGGAAGATTGAGGAGTAGCTTAGATAGTTTAATTTCCTTGTTTTAGCTGTTAATTTTCAGTTCTGCACATGTTTCGTTTCTGAATTGGTTTCAGATTTGGTTAATCTCGTTTTCTTAATTGTTCAGCTGTAATCTAGCTTTATTTCTTCAAGTCAAGTAGTGTAGATTGCTTGTTAGTGATCCATAGAATTTAATTTAGTTTAATTTCTGTTATTTCCTTGCGTATCAAGTTGTGCAGCCCGTATCAGCCCTGTTTGTGCACATTTCTGTTCAGTTCGAATTCCTTAGCTTGTTTCGATTCAATTCTTGTCTTGTTTACTCCCCTGAAATTAAAGATAGCATTTGGTTTGTTAATGCATTAAATCTGCTCTAGTTTTCCATTCAATTCTATTTCTGAAATTCGATTTGATCAGCTTGGATGGATTCTGTGTGCCATTAATTCAGATGTTGTATCAAACGCCAAGTCTGCATTCTCCAAGTTTGTTTCTGCATTTTCGAGTTCAGCTCAATAAGAAGTTCCCTGTTTAGTGAATTGTAGACTAATGCACTGATTCCAGCTTATTTGCTTTCTTGTTCTGCATTCAAACAGATGCAGCAATTTCTTTTTCTGCGTGCAGTTTATTTCTGATTTTGTTTTGCAGCCTTCCACGAATTTAATTTCTGTCTAATTCTGATGTTTTGAATCAGAGAAAACAATTAGTGTGATGATGTATTGGATCTAAGTTGTTTTGCATCTAGATTTATACATGAATTTCTGCTCAGTTGCTCTTGTAGCAGTTTTTGAAATTAATTTCAGCTTAACTCGTATCAGTTTCAATTTCCTACCAATTAATTCATGTTCTGAGTATCAGCTAACAGTATCTGAATTGAGCATCAACAAATCTTGGTTTATCTTCTAAAATCGCATTGCAGATTGCTTCATTTCCATAGCATTGGAAATCAAATTCTGAGTATAAATTTCTGTCGTACTGCATCCACTTTATCCTCCCTGCATTTCTGAAATCCAGCAGCTGTGTCTGTTCTTTGGCTGTTGATTGCCTCACTTAATCTTGCACATATCTTCCCTAATACCCTGGTTTCCTAGCTGAACTGATTAGCTTCAAATTCTGGGTTGGCAGTTTATAAGTTAAGCAATTAACATCAGTTTTGGCACATGAGTTTGTATCAATTGAGTTTCGGTATTGACCTTTTTCCAATTTGTCTATAGAATGCTTACCATTTGGTTGTTTTGAATTGCAAACTCTGAAGCAAAGCTCTGCATTAGTGTCAATCAGTATTAGGATCAGTTTGAATTCAGTTGATTTCTTGAATTTTGCAAGGTTGCTTTAGTTGCTTTAATTTCTTCATTAGTTGGGTTGTAAATTGCACCACCTAGTTTAAATTCGCATTGGTTTAGTTCCTTCATTTTTATTGCGAATCCATTCCTGTCTGAAACCCAATCCAATTCACATTCGAAACCCGAAATTAACAAACGACACCTAAATACAAGCGCGAATCAAACAACGTCAACTAGCCCCGAGAAAAATACGACCTGTGGCCCCTATATTACATTTTCATTCTTTTGATTGTAAAAAGGGTTTCCAGCATCCAGTTATTCATTTTTATATTTAAATTTGATGAGCTCATACATTTCGTGACAAATTAATTAGTATATTTGGGCCTATCACTGCGTTACTAATATTCTAAGTCTAGAACGAACGAGTTTTTCACGAGTTCTCCGCGAAAGGTTTTCACGGTCGATATTCACCCCTCCTCTATCGACGGCACCGGTCCTACATGAAGCATGTGAAGAGGTAGAACTAGCATGCAAATCTTTAAGTTTAGTAGCTTCTACTCTAAGCATGGCAATTTGTTCTTTTAGATCCTTAACTTTACTTCTAGCCTTGGCTACGTCCATGTTCGTGCTAGAAATTATTTTCACTAAAGTAGAGGAGGGTAAGTGGTATACCTCACTTACCGAAGCTTCTGATTCTGATGATGAAGTGGAGGAGCTCTCATCTTCACTGCTTGAGCTTCGTTCATCATCCAATGAGTCTGAGTGATCTTGTGTCATAAGAGCAAAGTGGAAGACTTGCTCTTCTTCTTCCTCTGAGGATGAGGGATCATCCCAAGTTGCCTTGAGGTTGGTGGCACCCTTCTCCTTTCCCTTTGATTTCTTCTTGTCACTCTTCTTCTTCTCTTCCTTCTTGTCATCCCTTTTCTTCAATTGAGGGCACTCATTCTTCATGTGTCCCTCTTGATGGCAGTTGTAGCAGATTATGTCCTTGGCCTTACCCTTACCTTTGGCCCCTTTCCTAGCATAAGATTTGTTAAATAAACTTTTAAACGCTCTACGAAATTTTCTTACCATGAACGCCTCTTGATCACTATCCAAGGAGGTGCTAGATTCTTCTGAGTCTGACGAGGATGAGTAAACCACCTTCTTCTTCTCCTTCCTCTTCTTCTTCTCCTTTTCTGCAACAAAAGCAATACCTTTCTCTTTTGCCGAGACATTAGCTTGCTCGTGTAGCTCAAATTCACAGAAAAGATCGTCTAATTTAACAATTGACAAATCCCTTGATACTTTGTATGCATCAACCATGGATGCCCACAAAGTGGTTCTCGGGAAAGCTTGTAAAACATACCTGACGATGTCCCAATTCTCTATCTTCTCTCCAATCACATAGAGCTCGTTTATCACTTCCTTTACCCTTCCATGTAGCTGGCTGACGGTCTCGTTGCTCTTCATGGAAAGGGATTGTAGTTGGGCCACTAGCAAGTCCTTCTTGGTTCTTCTGGACTCGTTTGACCCCTCGTTCAGTTCAACCAACTTGTCCTATAGTTTCCTTGGCGCTCTTGAACGGCCCCACCTTGTTCAGTTGCTCCTTCGAGAGCCCGCATTGTAATGTGGTGGTGGTCTTGGCATTTGATTATGCCCTCTTCATCACCTCCTTCGACCATGATCTCATTGGTGTTGGGTCTCCTCTTTCATCGACGGGCGCCTCGAAGCCATCTGCAACACTTAACCAATTTTCAATGTCATTCATAAGGTAGTATTGCATCCTACCTTTCCAATAGGCGAAGTCGTTCCCGTCGAAGAACGGAGGTCGTGCGGTGGAGTATCCCTCTTGAAACGCCATCACAATTGTTCCGGTTGACTGTTAGATCTTCCAAAACGCACCGGCTCTGATACCAACTAAAGGATCGTATAAGGCGTGCAGAGGGGGGGGTGAATGCACTTTTTCGGATCTTGGATCTCAACAGAATTGTTAGCGCAGCGGAAATAATATGCAAAGAAATCAAAAACAATGCTAACACTTATCGTTTACTTGGTATCCACCCAGATGGGTGACTAGTCCAAGGATCCACGCCGCGAGCACCACTTTTCACTATCGAAAAGTCTCCTTGAGGTGGAGAAACCTTTACGGCAAGATCTTCCTCTTTACAAATGCAGAAATACGAGAGAGGAAGCAAGAATCACTCTACACACGAGCATCACTTCGACACTGTACGGAACCGTACCGTGCACGTGCAAAAAGTGCTCCTTTTATAGGTGAACAGGACAGATTCGCAATCTGTCTAGCCCGCACCAGTCGACTGCCCCTGAGGCAGTCGACTGGCCTAGCATTAATTGCTAGCCAACGGCTAGTTTTGGGGTATACCAGTCGACTGCCCAAAGGCCAGTCGACTGGTCCGACGCTGCAAACTTTCTGTGAGTTTTGGCAGTCGACTGCCACAGGGCCAGTCGACTGCCCTGCCTCACAGCTCAGCTCCAGCCACTCCGGACCTTCTCCTTCGCACGTGCCTTCAGGTCTGCTCCCTTGGCTTGCCCCTTGAAGTCCTCTTCCTCTGGCTATCGTCCCTCGGATGCGCATGCAAGCCTTCCCTTGGCTTGCCTCCATGCCACCCTTCACGTGTGCCCTTGAAGTCCACTTCCCAGCTTGCCCTTGGAGCTCTCCTCCCTCGGCTCTCGTCCCTCGGATAAGTCCACCATGTGTCATTCTCCAAGTCCTGCAAACTCAATCACACATATCAAATACAACATAACACTCTAACTTTGAACATATTTGCCCACACATCAAAACCATGATCTTCCAATCATTTAAGGGTTGATTGCCTCAACAACCATATCCTGTTCCCGGGTTAGTAGCTCCACCTTCACCGACTCGTGGGCGACAAACAGTTGGAGGAGTTCATTTTTCTTCTTCGTGATCTCTTCCTGAGCTCGAGCATAAAAGACTCAGGCATTCCGATCGGCATACTCCAGGGTAGAGATCCAACTCTGCGCATGGGTGACTGCCGAATTGGATGAATCCGTCTGGGTTCGGGCTACCTCCAGTTGATTCTCCAAGGTGTATAGCTTGTCCTGTAGGGCGATGATCTCGGCCTGGAGGTCATTCAGGTTGGCCTCACTGGAGACCAGCCGAGTATGACGAAGGCGGGTCTCCAGCTCCTCTGCTCGACGGCTACCCTAGCATGCGCGTGGGCCACCACAGCCATGGAGAGGCTATGGAAAGAGCCCCAGAATTGCCAGGAAGAGAGTTAACGGGTGAACAATACAAGCGCATCTGATCGAGAAGGAAGTGTTGAAAAGCATACCTAGGTGGCCTCTAAAAAATGGTATTGGCTTTGCTGTTTGGACCCCGGTAGTAAGACTCTCGGACTCCCTGTAAATATCGGTCTGCCACAGGCCCGTACAACTGTAACTCCTGTAACCTATCGGTAAGTCTCCGGGGAGCAACTCCAGGCGGGGGTTGGCTAGGGACGACACTAGCACGTGAAGGGGTGGGGAGTCGAGAGGAATTTCGGCCGGGGAAGGAGGTGAGTCGAGCGGCAGAGGAATGTTCGATGCACTAAGCGAAGGGGCAGGGTGTGAAGGACCGGGTCTTGCCGCTACCCGACTAGAGCCCTCCGAGGTGTCTGAAGGGCCCAATCGGAGCTGTTTCTTCTTCTTCTTCTTTGGCTGGGAACAGGTGTGATCTCGGCCTGACTCCCGGTCGTAGAGCTTGGGGTGCGAGCTCGACAGCGCCTTCGCGCAAGGGGTTGGTCATCCTCGTTGAGGGGCTCACTGAGTGGGCTTGACATAGTGATGGGGGAGGCGACGGTCGACTCGGGCATGGGAACTGAATGGAGGGGATCCACAGCACACTTCTCTAGTTCCACGGCCACCTGGGTCTCTAATTCCGCATTGTCCAAGCCGAACCCATCTTCTAGGGCAGCAGCGAACATCATGGTGGCTGCAAAATAGTAAAATCTTAGTTAACTATAAGTGTTCAGAAGGAGGATAAGGGTGCTTACCGAGGGAGGCAGGTCGATGAGTTGGTGTTTAGCTTAAGTCGAATGCGTAGTGTATATCCTCCTGAAGGAGGTTCACCCCATGAAAGTGTCGACTGTCAATCTTTGAAACAGTGAGCTGGTAGGTGGGCAAGGAACAATAGGATTTTGGAAGAAGAGGAGAGGGGGCATATCCTCTATCCAGGTCGTTGGCCAAGTGGGGGTCAGGGTGGTATTGATAAAAAAAGAAGTGATCCTTCCAACTTTTGTTGGAAGTCGGGAGCTTCGCCAGGAAGCAGGTCTTGGCTCGGGCCTCGAAAAAGAAGTCGCCTGGTTCTTATTTTTTGGGATAATAGAAGAAGTGGAAGATTTTCGGTCAGAGAGGAATTTTGTACAAGACAAAAATAATGACCGACTCGCAGATAAGGCGGATGGCATTTGGGGCTAGCTGGGAGAGAGGGAGTTGGAAGTACCGACACACCTCCGAAATGAAGGGGTGGAGAGGAAAGCGGAGGTCGATCTGAAGGTGATCTCGGGAAATTAAGGGTTACGTAATTCAAAGGTGGACTCTCGAGTCGATCAGTGGGGTCGGGAAGCACTAAGCGATGATCGGAGGGGATATGGTATTCCACTCGGAGACGGTCAATATTCTGAGGACGTAGCTCGGAGACAGCGATGGCATACCATGGGCCGAGAGTTGGGGCGGAAGAGGCCATATTTGGATAACACAGAAACAAGGGAGGTGAACTAACCTGATGAAAACAAAGGTGGGTCGCCGGAAATAACGATCGTTGAATCACTGTCCGTCGAAGGAGAATTCGCTGGAATCCTAGCTGAGCACGCGGCGAGGGGAAGGCGCAGTAAAAAATGGGACAGTGAAAGGGGATAGGGTGATATTTAAAGGGCCCAAGGGTGGGTGTCATCCCTTCGATGATGATCCGGTAAAAAGGCGGGAGTGGATCGAGACTGTCCATTTTTCGACATAATGAGCCTGGGAAAATTGTACGGCGTGCACGCGTGGGCTCTAACACAGGACGCTTCGTCGCTCTGAAAAAACCAATCGGTAGGAGACGCGTAGCTCCCAGCAGTTAATGAGGGGATACGAATCAATCTTTTGAGCACCTGGGGGTAACACATGGAAGCCATAATCAGAAAGTGGTCTGCCCATGTCGTGTGTCAGTCGGGGACCTCAGACATCGCTAGATAGCCGGTCGACACGCCCATACCGAGCAGCGTTTCTGTTGCTGAGTGAAGAGTCCAGTCAGTCGAACTCGATGCCTCCTTCGACTAGACTCAGAGGAGATGCTTATGATCCCACCCTAGCTAGCATGGAGTCAGGCCGACCAACGTGGTACCAGGCCGGCCGACGTAGTACTTTGAGCCTGGTATGGAAAAGCAGGGCCCAACGCTCCAAGCCCATGAGCGGCTGCGGGAAAGGGTTAGCAACCCTGCCGATTGAGAATGCCCACAAGGGCAGCCGCAACGCTGGCCTCAGATACCACTCCAGTCAGATATGTCGATCGAAGAACAGTCCCGACCCGAGTCCCAAGCTTAGTCCCCATTGAGAGGCACTTTCCAGTCGTGGTTCCTCCACTCGCCTTCCCGGACCGAAAAATTGCATACAAGGAGAACCGAGTGTGAGACCCCGGCACGCCAATCGGCACACCCCCCCCCAGCGTATTACAGCTCGGTGTTCCCTATCATCGGAAGTTACCATTGTCTGTGTCGGTACAGACCCTCTGACACCTCACAGATAAAGGCAGTAGCCGTGTCAGTGCCCGTCGACTCGGGCCTGACGCCACTCGTGTCCAAATCGCGGGGATCTCGCTGGCACAATACAGTGTCTGACAAGTGCTGCGGCAAAGGCCAAGTCGTACCATGCTGCCTCCTGCAAATGTCAGACAACGCGGCATTGGTCGGCTAACTGACAAAGACCCCTAATTCTGTCCCCGCATAGGACAAAAGGGGGACAGAGTTTGTCGATTCTCCTGGCTATATAAGACCTTCCATCTCTCACACCCAGAGAGGCATAATTTTGTCCCCACGGGATGGACTGATGGTTAGTGCGTGGGTATTACCGCCATAAGTTATGGGGGTCAAAACCTGGCAAATCAAGTGTGCCCACCCTCTCCACGCACTAGCTGCAGCATCCGAGCTTGTAGCCTTCGTGATTTACCTCTTCCGTGTTGGCCCTGGGACGGGTTGGTGGGGGCGCTGGGGGCGAACGAATCGTCTTTTTTGCCACCAGAGGGGCATAATATTTTTCAACTACAATTGTTTCTTAATTAGCTCCCTCTTCTACACCGAATTCTGACTTGACCGTCGAAGGGTCTTGCCGGGAAAACTCCCGGTAGGTTGCTGACGGTCATTTTTATCGCAGGGCAAGTGACTCTCAATCGACAAAGTTCTCAGTATCGTCACGTGAGACCACCACCCTTCTCCGTCGATAAGTTGTGCTCGTCATTGAGTTGGGAATTTCACCTCGCTCACTAACAAGATCGAGCGAGGCCTACCCTTTCACATTATCATTCTCTTTTATGACATCGAGCAACCCGCGCGCGGCCGCAGTATCCCGCGCCTGGCCACGCCTGCCGGAAGAACCTCGCCGCACAAGGTTCGCCGAGGAAGAAGATGTGTTGGCCGCAAAAGGAGAAAACAAGGCCGCCGAAGAGGAAAACCTAACTTTTTGTACCGTACCTGTGACTGGAGGAGGGTTCGCCGGGGACGACGAAGACGCGATGGAGAAGAGAGAAGAGAGAACTGAACGCGCGGTCGGGGGGAGGGGGGCGAGGCGACGCAAATTAAACCTAATCTAGCGACGAAAATAACTTATCCGTCGCTATTAGTGACGGATTTGACAAATTACGTCGCTATTTTTAAGGTTTTGACCTGTACCCTAATATTAGCGATGGACAATTAAATTGTTCATTGTTAATGACTGATTTTTTTTTTTTTTTTTGTGTAGTGAGTTCTTAAGCAACTAAGTTTACTAATTAACTATATTTATCGATAATTCATATATATTAAATTACCGACTGACATTACATTAATAAAATAGATATATTTTAATATTCGAAAAAATAATTGGCATAAAAAAACAAAACGATATCATTTTTATTTTATTTATGATTAAAAAGACGTTCTATTCCAACTCTCTATATTTTACTTTTCAAAATTATTCTTATGATAATTAAAAATTCATAACTACTATACACATATTGTAACTATTACAATTAATAGTTTCATAATTATAGTTCATAACTATTGTAATTAATAGTTATGATTCCATACAATTATAGTAGTTATCTTACAATAGTTATTATAATATAATATTGATTAGTATTGATTAAAAATATATTAGAAACACTTTGTTTATGTATAACAAATTCATATATAATGTTGATTGCCGTTGACTAATATTGATTAGTGTTAATAAAAATAAAACGTCTATATTATAAGAGTTATCCAATCTAATTATTACAATATAATATCATTAATATTAATTACAGTCAAAGTGTTGTTATAATTTAATATTAATGGGTATTGATTTGAAATGAAATATCTATATTATAATTGTTATATGTATTAATCAGAATTAAAATATTTATATTATAACAATTATGAATTTGTAACGGTTATGAATCTATAAGTGGTATCATAACCTTAAAAATATCTCTTTAACCATTCGAATATAGAGAAGCATCCATTTTATTTTTACTCAAATAATTTGATAACAAGAAAAAAAAAATTACAGTACTGTATTGAAAAGTTTAAGTAAACGAACATTTTTAAAATCATCCTTTTTTTAATTGATATTTTATATTTAATTTTTTCAAACTAATTAATTTTAAAAATAATTGATTTAATTCTATAAAAAAATTTCATCCAAGTCCTCAGTATTTTTAAAAATTAGAAAATTAACATCATCCTTTGACATCGAGCTTTAGTGCTTTACCCTCTTAGGATATTTTAGTAATTAGAATTCTTTGAGACTTTTTTTCCAAAAGAGACGGAGAATTCGATGTGAGTTTCTTGCATCGTTTTAATCGCCCATCGGAGTTCTATTTATACTCTTCCTTTATTCCATAAATTGCTTCCCCTACGCATCAATTTGGTCCGTTTAATAATGATCAGACGAACGAAATAAATTTTGAAATGCCTACTATTATTAGAATAGAAAGGGTATTTAAGGAATTTGGACTGTTTTGGGCATAAAATTATCGTAGGGTTTAAAAGAACGCAAATTGGAGCTTATTCATCTCCTTCAATCCGTTGCCCAGCTTCATTCTCAAAAATGTTGCAGAAATCTCTCGCCATTCCTCTGCTCTCGCCGATCCCAATCTGTTCCACGAAGCCTAGATCGAAGAATTCAGGCAATTTGCGCGCTTTCGTTCGATCTGAGGCCGTAGGTGCTTCGAAGAGGGTCGACGCGATACCCGGCCCGGCGCCTTCGAAGCTGTTCGAATCGCCGTCGGCGGTGGCCGCAGGGTCGTATCCGGGCGGAATGGGACCGCACACTGGCCGTGATCTGACGGTAAAGAAGCCGGAGTGGCTCAGGCAGAGGGCGCCTCAGGGGGAGAAGTACAGGATGCTGCAGGAGTCGCTCTCAGAGTTGAAGCTGAACACGGTTTGCGTGGAGGCACAGTGCCCCAACATTGGAGAGGTTCAAGTGGCTCCTTGATCAAAATTTTAGTATAAATTTGCGAGTTCTTGGTTTTTTCTTGCATCAAAATTTCTGAACGTAAGGGAAAAGATGCATCTATGAAACATTATTGATCTCTGTTTTTTCATCTAAATTATCATTCCTCATTGCCAGCATGCTACAAGATTGGTACTGTAGATTATTTGAACTCCAATTTGTCAATGTAACGAGATTAGTACGAAAAACGACAACAAGAACAATAGAGAACACATTAGATTTACGTGAAAAACCCTTGACGGAAAAAACCACGGGCAGAGGAGGAAAAATCACTATGAATGGTGGAATAGTCGGCGGCTCTGATAAAGTAGAGAGAAAAGAGAGGTAGAGAGAAAGAAAGAAGAGGTAACCAAATAACTTTCTTGATTGATAAAACTTGTCCGTGAAATACACAATTTATAAAGACCTTAGGATACGTAGTCAAATAAAAAATTAATAATGAAATTGTTAATTAACAGATTTATAAAGAATCTGTTAATTAACATATTAATAAGAAAATATCTAATAATAAATTAACGAATCAAACTGAATTCGGGTCACCAAATTCTAACAATCTCCACCTTGACGTGAATTTCACAAAGTTTCAAAAGAACATTCTCCACCTCTTCCACAAAAGCCCACAGGCAAATCTCAGCATCTAGCACCAACCAAGTCCAAGCAATGTTTAAACTTGTCTATAGGGAGTGCTTCTCATCAATGTGCTTTGTCCTCTCATGAAACATCTGATCATTCGTGAGGAAAATGACACTCTGACTATCATAAAAAACTGTAGTGATCTACAAGTCTTCACTAAGCTCACTGAAGAGTCCTTTCAACCAAATAGTTTCCTTACAAGCTTCTTGTAAGTGATCTTCTTTTATCAATGTCACTTTGTAACGGCAACATCACCTATTACTGTGGATCCCTGCAAAATATATAAACTGTCGGTTTTCCTTAGTCCCTTCATCACAACAAGAGACCCTTTACTGACCTTCACAGCTCCACCTTCACCAGTGTACTTGTACCCTTTAGAATCAAGAATACTCAAAGAGATCATATTTCTCTTCAAATCAAGACGTGTCTCACATTACCAAGTGTTCGAATGGTACCATCAAACATCTTAATTCTGACCGTACCAATGCCAGCGATTCTGCAGGATGCATTATTGTTCGTCAAAACGGCACCACTTGAAACTGTTTCATATGTTGAAAATCAGTCCCGATTGGGACACATATGAAACGTACAGCCAAAATCAAGAATCCATTCTTCACTCTGCTTTAAATCAGCATCAGATTTAACGAGAAGTTCACCATCACTGTGATTTTCGGCAACATCAGCCTCACCAGAATTCTCTTATTGTTTTCCCCTCGAAATTTCATCTGCTCTTTTATTCTTATTCTGCAGCTTGTAACATTCTGATTTAATGTGACCCTTCTTCTTACAATAATTACAGATCTTATCGCTATTTCTGGATTTCGATCTGCCCCTAATATTACTATCAGAGTCTTCCACCTGAGTCCTTCCTCGAATAATAAGACCCTCACCCTGAGCCTCAAATCCTTCGACAAGCTGTTTCATTTTCTCTTTTGAAAATAATGAATCATAAACTTCATTCAAAGTAAGAGTATCACGACTATATAAAATAGTATCTCTAAAAGCCGTATATGACGAGGGTAAAGAACACAGTAAAATCAATGTTAAATCTTCATCGTCATATTTAACCTCCAAAGCCTCTAGGTCAGAGACAATTTCCTTAAACACGGTCAAGTGATCTCTTAACGACGTACCTTCTGCCATGCGATGAGAATACAAACGTTGTTTCGGACCTAGTTTGCTCGTAAGACTTTTTCTCATGCACAACTGCTCCAGTTTTAGCCATAGTGCAGCAGCGGATTTCTCCTTCAAAACATCCTGTAAAATCTCATTCGATAGGTGAAGGTAGATCTGAGATAGGGTTTTTCGATCTTTACGTTCCTTTTCCTCCTTTGTCCATGTCGAGGGCATATTGTCTATCCCGTATAGTGCGTCATCCAAGTCCAAATGCGCTAGCACCGCTCGCATCTTAACCTACCACAGCGTAAATCTGGTGTTGCGATCCAAAAGCGGAATATCATACTTCATGCTTGTCGTTGTCATTAATCCCGGTTGAAATCCTTAAAACCAACCTGGCTCTAATACCACTTGTAACGAGATTAGTACGAAAAACGACAACAAGAATAATAGAGAACACACCATATTTACGTGGAAAACCCTTGACGGGAAAAACCACGGGTAGAGGAGGAAAAATCACTATGAATGGTGGAATACAAAGTCGGCGGCTCTGATAAAGTAAAGAGAAGTTGAGAGAAAAGAGAGGTAGAGAGAAAGAAAGAAGAGGTAACCAAATAACTTTTTTGATTGATAAAACTTGTCCATGAAATACACAATTTATAGAGACCTTAGAATACGTAGTCAAATAAAAAATTAATAACGAAACTGTTAATTAACAGATGTATAAATAATCTGTTAATTAACATATTAATAAGAAAATATCTAATAATAAATTAACGAATCAAACTGAATTCGGGTCACCAAATTCTAACAGTCAAAAAAGAATTCTCTGAGTAAATGTGGCTGATTCAGTGATTTTCATGCCAAATTACAATCATAAGTGATATTTTCTGTGCTCACCCAGCAAGGCGTTCAGCAGACTAACCAAGCACCCATTCGAATCTCACCTACACACTGCAGGACATTTTCTTCTAGGACGTTGACCGGTGGTGAGGAGCCGCTTGTGTTTCCAGATTTACCTCTTGGGCGAACCGGGGGAAGGGAGTTTGGATACATGGATTATCAAATAATAAGTGATATTTTCTGTTATTAAATGTTCACTTTTAAATTTCATGCCGAATTACAATCATTTCAAGGATTATAAAAATGCATAATCGAATATATTTCTGCCCATAACTAAGTTACCGATGGTGTTTTGGGTGCAGTGTTGGAATGGAGGGGGAGGAGCTGGTGGCGAAGTCGATGGTATTGCAACGGCCACAATTATGCTTCTAGGAGATACATGCACCCGCGGGTGTAGATTCTGTGCCGTTAAGACCAGCAGAAACCCAGCGCCGCCGGATCCCATGGAGCCCGAGAAGACAGCAAGGGCAATTGCTAATTGGGGGTAGGTGTTTCATTTCATAATGAGATTGTAGCAGTTTATACTGTGGCAGTGGTATGATATTGAGCTTCTATTAGGATTTTTGTTATCAGAGTTGCTGTGTTATTAAGTCGATAATCCAGCAGAAGTTTACACTTTCAAGAACTGTAGGCATTTCACTCCACTGGATATCGACTTTAATACTGACAACTAAAGTTTGGCGATGCGGTACAGGGAAATAATGAAACTAAGTAGCAATTTATTTTTCACATAGAGAATTCAATAATAGCTATGAGCAAGCTGCTTTCTTGTGCTTTAGTTCAAGATATACATTTTTCTTAAGTATAGTGATTCGATGTCATTACCCAAAGAATGGTGTTCATTTCATAGTTACAATATTTGGCAGAGTGGACTACGTTGTTCTTACGAGTGTTGATCGTGATGACCTACCTGATGGTGGAAGTGGCCACTTTGCTGAGACAGTAAAAGCTTTGAAGGTTTATAAATTTTTCTCTTCGTACTCTAGTTTCCGTTTGTGCTTATGCTCGTAGATGCTAAGTATTCTAAGAGCTGTTTGATTGTACTCCAGAAACTCAAACCTGAAATATTGGTGGAGTGTTTAACTTCTGATTTTCGAGGTGATCTGGAGGCTGTTTCATTGTTGGTGGATTCTGGCCTTGATGTATTTGCCCACAACATAGAAACTGTTAGGCGATTGCAAAGAATTGTCAGGGATCCTCGAGCATGGTAAAAAGTACATGAAAGACAATTCAGTGTTTATTTCATTTGAAATGTGACTCTTTTGCATATATATGTTACAAGAAATGGGCCCAGAGAATGAGCCTCATTTTTGTTGATATGCCCGACAAACACAGAGAAAGTCCCCTAACTATCGCCTTTACCTTGAACCAACATACAAGACAAAGAATACATATAGCCGATATGCATTAATACCGGGTTTTATCATTCTTGGATAGGTATGAGCAGAGTCTATCAGTCCTAAAGCATGTGAAGATACACAAGGAAGGGATGGTGACTAAGTCTTCCATCATGCTTGGTCTTGGTGAGTCCGACGAGGAGGTGAAGGAAGCAATGGCTGATTTAAGGGCCATTGATGTTGATATTCTTACATTGGGCCAATACTTGCAGGTATGATATGATGCTACTTGAAATGGAAGCTGAGTTTTTTTTGTTTGTTGTTGTTTCACGTATGGATTTTGAAATCATTTGCAGCCAACACCGTTACACTTGACAGTCAAAGAGTATGTGACCCCTGAGAAGTTTATCTTCTGGAAAGAGTATGGAGAATCTATTGGTTTCCGTTACGTTGCTAGTGGACCTCTGGTATGTGCAGTCGTCTTCTGATGCCAAAATAAAACTTGTCTTTATTAGAAATTTTTGCACATGCTGCTAGATGAAAAGCTTAGCTAAAGCACATATATTCCTATTAGAGAAAATTTTGTTTTATTTCCATATTTCATTTTCCAGTTTTGCCCATTAGAGTGTCAATTTCATTATTGAAATGCACCACACCCTCTGTCGATGACTGTAACAAATGCGATCTAAATGCTGTTTCATGCGGCGCGTAGCTGCAATTGGGACTAAATAAGCTTTCTGGTGTGGTGCCTCCATCTCGATTAGGATGTGTAATCCTGTGCTTATCCCTGCTGTTTCCTTTCTGCTCAGATTTTTTAATCTTCAAATGCTAAAAACCTCAATGAATTCCACTCCTATCTACTGCCCCCTGTTGTCCCAACCACGATATTTCAATTCCGACAGCGGAGCTAGAAACCCCTCGAAGTAGCCTCCCTCCCAGTTCGGCGCTTAGCCACACCTGAAAGCCCTCGTGATAGTATAGAACCATGGTTGTGAGAGGAGTGTTGGATCAGACCCGCCTTAATATGCCTGCAAAGACTCAAACTCCCTGCTCGCCTCTATACATCAACACACAGGGTTTCTGATATTCTCATCTACACTGGCAACACCACACTGAGAAGCTTGTTGAATGTCAGGTCAAACCACAAGCAATCATATGAACTGCACCGCATTTTGATCCCCTCCTTTCTTTTAAATGGGCGTCTCAACGATGGCAAAACAATAAAGATTGAAACTAGGGAGTCCGTTTTTATCATGTTAAGAGAAAAACAGGTGTTTAATTCCTTTGTCTTGTATCTTGTACCATGATCAAACAATATGTTTTTGTTCCAATTTATTTATTCAAAGTTGTGCTCTCTTAAAGGAGGATATAACCAAGTTTTAATCTCATAAAGCATAACTGAGCCCCGAAAGTAGTTTGTCGACCAATTTTACAGTCTATTTTTGCAATACTACAAAAGTTTTCATTTTTGTGTTTGTAGTTGACGGTCTTTCTTTGTTTGATGGCACTTTTAGGTCCGTTCTTCTTACCGAGCGGGAGAGCTCTTTGTTCAGAAATTGGTGAAAGGTTCCAAGACATCTGCTGAGACAAGTGACAAAATTGCACGAGAATAATGAATCTCCAGCTGTATTTTTGTGAGACTTTTCTCTCACTTGTTTGAGTTCCAGCTTCTTTTCAGTTATTCAATGTCTGGTTTTGGTCCAATATAAGCATTCCAAGAATGAAACAGACTAAACACAGCGAGGAAAAGAAGGGGTTGGAAGAGAACAAAAGGTGTAGAAACAAATGCGATGTATTCCGATGCTTAGCGGATTTAATTGTTTGAAGTTTGGAAAATGGAAATGTGAATTTTGACAGCTATAGCTTTGATAGGCGTTGGTGAATTCTGATTGGCTTTTATTTAGCGCAAACATTGTAATGTTTTTAAACACGATACAAATTATCAAGCAAACAGTTGTGTTCCTCATTCATATTCAGATATTTGTTGATTCAGAAATATTGTCGTCCTATTAGATTGATGGTGTATTCGGATAGTGAATGAAATAGATGGAACATAAATAAGGTAGATTTTGAATAAACTGTATTGATAGATTTTATGAAATACGAAGAGAAATAGAAGAGGATTAACTTCAATTACACTCGAGTAATCCTGGCTTGTGCAGTTTGCTTGGTTTCCTCAACACACGTGAATACCAAGACACTTTGATACTTTCTGGTCACTTTGATCCCCTTGCTAAAAAAATTTACCTAGTTACTAGACTCATGCTGTTTGCTTAATAGAAAGCCGAGCCTATCCAATTGGTCCTTTCCTAACAACTTACTCCGACATGGACTAAATATGCAAACCCAGATGATCACCTTGACCCATTTTGATCGGTTCATCCAAACAACTTACTCCGTCAAGTCGAGCCAACTATACAACCCCACACAGGATCCATCACCAGCCCATTGAGTTTGCCCATGCATCAAGACCATCCGACCAGCCTTGTTCGTTCGATCCCGCTCCAACTCAACCCTTCTTTTCTACCTGACTTGGCCATTAGACTGCTTCACCCAATCAACCTACAAGGTCATCGAATCAATCCGTCCCATTCAATCAATTTTAACCACTAAAAATATATTTCTTGAATAACTGGAAGAAGAAAAAAAATCCAAATTTGTGTATGCCACTAAATATTAAAAAAAACATTATTTCAGCATATGAAAAGAAATTTGGTAAAATAACTATTCCTCAGGCCAAACAGTACTCGCCGATTTGCACTCCATTTGAATACTTCGAATCCGTGTGCTCCATAAATTGGTTCCCTTGTATATTTGAAAATAATTCAGACCTTTAGAATATACAGAGGCTCGATGTAAATTAGCAAGTGAATAAAATGAGCAAATGAAATAAACAAAATAATACCACAATTTCTTATTTATGAAATATTATATTGGTTAATCCCTGTACCTTGATGAATCAAAATCCAGTATGGAAATAAATTGACTGGAATGCACCAAGGAATGGCTTCTGTGCAATCTTGCCTGCATGACCAACGGAACATAAGCTGGGTAGCTAAAAAATCCTTATGAAATAATGAAACTGAAACTAAGGTTCAATGAAAAAAAAATATTCACACAACTAATTACCAAAAAATATGATTTGCTACAAGAAGAAACAATCTGCCCTTTTTAGGAAAAAGATCGCAACTTGCTAAACGGATTTAGGCAGCCTCCATTAAATTGCAGCCAGGACTCAACATTACTTTGTCTCAAAAAGTGCCAGAATCAAAGGCACAAAAGACCTTCCATTCTGTTGCCGCTACTGAACGAGAGATTTTGAAGAAAACAGTTGATTATTTCAGTTAACTTCCTCCCAGATTGTGCTGTTTTCGAAAGAAACCAATTGGTGATGGTTGGCCAGCTAGATATTTGCATAGATGCTTCTAATACTTTGTGTTACTGATCTAAGGCAGATTACGTTTTCTTGAATTATCACGATGGAGTCTTTTCACTCGCTCATAAAATGTGGAAAGATAGGAATCATCATCTTGGACATTGACATCAGGTGAAGCTCCTTCCTTAGATGAATCAGCATTAATCCTTGTTTCCTCTTCAGTAAGTATACGTGGTTGTTTTCCTTTGGCACTCTCATGAAGCATGGCTGAAGATATATCACCAATCCCATCAGTACTAATATTTGTAGACTGTAGAATAGATGAATTTGCTGCAGTAGTTTGTGCGCTCTGTGTCCTAACGGTACAACGCAGTTTTCCTTTTTCCATATTACAAAGTGTTGAAAGAGACAAATAGTCAATGCTGTCATTATACATGGTAGGTCTGTTAGCTTCTTCAGATTGTGTGTTGGTTTCCTGGCAAAGTTCACTGGAGAAAATATTTGATGCACCAAGCAAAAATAAATGAGCAGCAAATCAATCAACCATTTTTAAAAAATGAAAATTGGAATAGTACTTACTAGGAGTTCTCCTTTTGACCGTCTTCAGCAGGCCCTTTTAAACTAACAAAAATATAACCAAGAGAGTGAAAATTAATATTTGTATTGAAATAATAGAAATGTAGCTAGGTATTTGTAAAAAATACTACCTTGAGCCCATACTCATTGCACTCTGAGTGTCACGTACAGCAGAAGTATCGACCCCAGACGCCAGTAGATTGTTGTCATCACTTACACGAGCTAGTGCACCTTGTGGCTTACTTTTAGTTGGTTTACCATTCCTTTTTTAAATCAATGAATAATTTCAATAGGAGACAAAACTAAAGATCTTTCAAAGCCTTACAGAAGTTAACCAATATTAATATTTACTTCTTTTATGGATAATTAACTAGTTATTCATGAAAAAACCGAACAATTAGTAAAGATTAAATCATTCTAACCTTTTCCTTTTCTTTGTTGGCCAACTGACGCATTCTGGGATACAAGTAATAGAATTAGCACCAAAAGTATGCACATCAGGAGGAACAAGTTGGGGAGTATTGGGCACACCAAGTTCTACAACATTTTCCTCGCAAGATTCTTGTACTTGAGATATGTGTAGATTGTTACTGTACAATCCAAAGAGTTAAATATCAAAAAATGCACAAACCCTACTTCAGAGAAATGGTCAATCAGTTCGCAGATCTCAATTTCCTCAATCTTTAAATTGGTTCCGATAGCAACATCACAATTAAATTATCTCTGCATGATCTATAGAATGACAAGTTGAAACGTAGGAAAATATTATATGTTAATTTTTCAAAGACAAAGGGCAGCAAAACCTTGCTTTCGTGCTCCTAATATTCCCATTGGAAGTGCTTTTCCTTCTCATATCAATGGAAGAATTGGCTATGCAATCTGTCAAACTCTCTATAGAAGGTGATCTGGAGTTGATACTCGATGCATATAGATTTTCACTGTAAAAGTAGAAAGTTTAGCGGAATGCCACCAGGAGTTTTAAGGGATTGTAAACTGCAATAATTAAGTTAAGACAACCTTGCTTTCTTTCTTTTCCTTTTAATGCCCACATTAGTAGTAGTATTCAAGCATAAAACAAGAGGCAAGTCATTAACCGCTGCATTGACTAAAGAATTAAATCTTTTATCTGCTGCTGCAGGTACTTTGGAGTTGATAATTGAGGTCCTTTGATTTTCATCAGGAGCTACATCAACTGAAGGATTAGATGTGCCATCTGCTGTTGAATTTGCTAGAGCAGATATTTCGGAGTTAATATTTGAGGTCCTTGGATTTTCACTGAAATATAAAATGTTCAGAAATTCTTCAAAAGTTCAAGGAAGAAAATCATTGTTCTAGTACAGCATTACTGAGTATGCCAATCACATTACCTCAAACTTTTATCCATTGTCTTCTCAAGGCACATACCTTGCCCAGCACTCAAGCTTACAACAGTTGCAGTTTCTGCATTCTCTGGCAGTATATCGGCAGTTGTATTTCTTATACAATCTTCAGTTGCATTATCTTTACAGCGCCTTCTGGATTTAGATCTGGACTTTCTTGGTATCTTATCCCTGAGATATTTAGCAAACAAAAAAATTACTGAAGAGCAAAGGCCACATTACAGTAATTAACATTAGTGTTTTTCAAACCAGACAGGTTAATTTAACTGGTTCAACTGGAAACCACTTGTCACTCAAGTCCCATTTATAGGTAAACACAGGCAATATAAATTCCAGGTTCAAGTGTTAAAAATTGCCTTTAAATTGGGAGCTGGTAAAGATAAACAGCAATCTGAATCATTGGTCTGATGAATAGAGGGTTCCGTGGGCTAATAAGTGATCACAGAGTCAATTCTTTTATGGTTCCTTTTTTGAGTTTAATATTATTTAGATTTGAGATTTTAAGATTTGTTTGAAAATAAAAAATAATAATCTTGGCATAAATATATTTTACCTATTTAAGCTTTTATTAAAAATTTTGATATATTATATTACTTATAGATTATTTTAATATGATTATATTTTTTAAATAAAAGCTGATAATTTCAAAAATCAAAATATAGATCTTTATGTTGTTTTTTCAGGATCCTTTTTATATTGATATTTTTTTAATTAATGTGCAGTGATTTTTTATAAATTTCTTTTAAATTGATAGATATATTTTACTATTATATAAGTTTATTTGTATATTTTATTATTTTTATGTGATATTTAGTAATTATAGAAATATTTATTAATGGGTCGACCTGTTCAACCAATTCAATGGAATAACCCATTGATCCCCTAGCATCAGCAAATTGATCTTCTGCCCACTTTTCAAAACATTAACTTACAATACCTGATTCTGGCATTGCTTGGCCAGTTAACCACTAAGTTTCTGGCACAATTAGGTTCTAAATATGGTTCAAGGACCAAGGTCCAAGTCAACCGGAACTAGGTCATCACCGTACCTGTTTATTAAATTATCCTTTTCTGAGTTTCCTTTGACTTTTCTGGTCCTAGTAGTCAACTTCTTAGGTTGATCGTCCCTGTCAAATTTGCCACAAATAACAATTAAAATATAACTTCAAAAACTTATGGTATGCATACAATACCATAAGAGTTGTTTAAATACATGATTAAAGAGCAGAAGCGTAAGCCGATTCAAAGATAACTGAGGTACTCTGTGGAGGTACCTAAGCTTTCTCTTCCTTTCTTTTGGACCAGCAATTTTCTGAACCATAGCAGAACCAAGAACAGACATAAAGTCCTTAGTACTAATTGCTGGTCGCTCTCTTTCTCGGCTTACAAAATTAGAAATAAGCGCACTCTTCTTTATCTGCGTTGCAGATTGAAGCATGATCAATTCTTCAGGGCAAAGAATCTTCCATCTCCTGCAGTGGGAATTTGAAGTATTATATGTAAATAAAGAATTAAAATTAGGTAATCCAGACTACAAGAAGTCCTAAGTCAGAACATAAAAACTACATAAACAGCAGAGTTTCTGAAGGGCAACTATAACATGCATGATGATCATACCTTCTGCATTGGTTGTCAGTGCGTGGAGGTATGCAAGTAGCAATTTTGGACCAACAGTTTGCATGAACTGCAACAGCATCTAAGAGCTTGGTATCCTCTTCTGCAGTCCAAGGCTGTAAATTCAAGGATGGATCCAAACAGTTAAGCCACCTGCCACGAGTAGAGCAACATCAAATGAGATACACTATATAAGACATGAGCAAGTAAAGATCACCACAGTAATACCTTTCTCGACATTGTATCTGGGTCCGACCTGGTATAAACTGAGCTATCTTACCCCAATTTTTTGCCCCAAATAGCTTCACTGCTACTTTTAGCCGTTTATCCTCATCCACTGACCACCTGCCTACTTTCTTCCTTGCAGGGTTAAGGGTTCTGTACCACCTGCAGTAATTATACCATGGATATTACCAGATGAATACATACATGACTACAACAATAATCTGGAATAAACACTGTTTGGAATTTAATCAATAAATATATAATCATCTCTAACAAAGTTGCATTTCCAAGAAGTTACTGGCATTTAGATGTTCTATCTCTAGCTCATCACCCATTTCTCCTACTTTCTTTATTCCATAGTAAATTAGACCTAAATGAGGGACTAAGTGAAAGGGAAGATTAGAATTGCAAAATGGGAAGTACTAACAGCTTAAGCTTCTAAATGGCATCCCAACTAATCAACAAAAAAGGCATGACAGCCAAATAATAGTGCAGGATATATAATATTGAAAACAAATTTGTTAGATGGTAAGATCAGTTGCCAGGTAAATTTAAAAACAAATTCAAAGAAAATTAAGAAATTCATATTAAATGTTAAGCTCACCGATTAGAACATTGATTACCCAAACGTCCTTCTAAGCAAGAAGCTACAATCTGCCAATTATTTTCACCATAGTTCTCTACAGCTGTACGAAGCTGTGCATCTTCTTCCTCTGTCCAGTCCTTGTTAAGAATATGAGGATTAAGACTCCGTTGGTAACGTACTAAGCATTGGAATGGTGTTCGATGTGTACCCAATGTGATTGATATTTCTATCCAATTGTAAATGCCCCTTTCTTGTAAAATAAATAGAAGCTTCTTATCCTCCTCTGCTGTCCAAGGTTCATGATTGATCATAGAATCCTCACAGTTCAACCACCTGAAGAAAGGAAAATTTGGATGAGAAAGATTAAATTCACAGTTGAAAATGGCAAGGCAAGATGTGCCATGCCTTGAGCAAAAGTCTTCATAAGCAAGTTATCTAGTGTTCATTAGAATTATATCAATTCACATCAAATTTTAACCACAACTGATAAAACCATTCCAACACCATAGCAAGACTGTGATTGTGTCAACCTTTTTCACGTTGTCTAGACAGATACAAAAATCAAGTTGAAATATAAATTGGGCATTCTGCTAAAAGTGATTTAACTAAAAGTAGTAATAGTGAACTTTTTGCAATAGTTTCAAAAATTAATATCACGCGAAGTAGTCCTAAACAAAACAGCACATCTTAGCAAATAAGTCTACTTAACAAGTGATACACTTAATGCCATGAATAAAACACTTAGGAATAGCTCAATGATTTTCTGCCTAAAGTAGTTCAGAAATATTACAGGTAAATAATGTTTCAGAAAATAACAAAATGGTAACATCAACTTACTATGTGATGTTTGATGTGATGATGCTAGAATATTTGGAGACGGGGAAAGAAACAAAATATCTCACTTTAGGAAATACTTTACCTTGCTTCACATTCGGCACCTGAACGCCCCAAGATATACATGGAAGCTAAACGATCCCAATTTACCATTGGTATAAATGACCTACTCATTTCAGGTGTGAATTCAAGATGACTTAGTGTCATTGTAGACATTAGATTTGAATCTGATGTGCACTCTTTGTCACTGCAAGTGGGATACAAATAAATGAATCTCAGTCTACAATTTTTTTTAACTCATTCAGTAATCCATTGACCAGTCATATAATTGAAAGAATCCATAAGAACAATAAATAAATAAATTTTAAAAAAAAGACATACAACATAGAGGTAAAACATACCTTTCCATATTCATTGAGTTCAAAAGTAGCATCTCTTGATATTGTTGCTTTATTCCTTTTGAAAGATTGTCTTTCTCAATCTTTGACCATGGTCGTTTCTTAAGTGAAACAGGGAATCTTTCAAGTACCATTCTATATGTAGAAATATGATAGTTCTCATCTGGGCCAAAACATAAAGCAGGAACTTTCTTCAGCATTGCCTGATACCAGCCAAGCAATTGTAAGCTAACAAAAATTTAGTTCAAATGAAATCTATGGATACAATAGATGGAGACAGTGAAGCCAAGGGTGTCTAACATTATTCAACATTATCAGTGAAGATTGAACATAAGAATTTCATGTGCAAACTAATACAACATGAAACTAGTATATGGGAGTACCGACAAAAATCAAAATCTTGTTTTATATAGTTTTTGGTAAAAGAAACCAAGGAAATGTCAAGATTATGAGATAAGCCACTCAACTAGTTTTGTGTGTTTTCAGCTAAGAGAATAAGATTAATCCAAACAAGGTTTGCATAATTATGAGAGAATTAATATCACAGAAAAATACCTTTGAAGATTTGTCAGGCATGGGCTTCTTCGCAGATATTAATATGACACGAGGATCCTTTTTTTGACATGTAGTCATCGTCACTTTCCTTTTGCATGCAGTCTGAAAGTCCATAAGACATTTAATTCGTTTTTTCAGTTCCTTATTTTTTTCAATATTTGCTTCAATTTCTATAAGCTTCCTCCTAATAAACTTTTGATACAATCTGTTCTTCTTGAGAGCAACAACAAAATTTTGAACAGATTGGGGGAACATTGAGGGCACCGAACTCCTAACATTCGAATTGCATGCTTCATAATCTACAGGTATCAATTGAGTATCATTGTTCCCATGTTCTTTAAAGAACTCTATAGACCTATTTGGAGTTTCTGGTCCAGAAATAGCATCATTGGAAAAAATTTCAGCTTCTTCGAGAATTTTCTCAGGCTTTCCTTCTAAAGAATCTGAAACAAATTATTTGACAAATAAATCTTCTCAATACCGCAGTATAAAACATTTAAAACCTCCAACAATGTCATAACAAAGACCAAAAAGACTTTAAACAAAGATTATTGGAAAAATTAACAAAAAAACAGAAGTTTTATATTTATCAAACTACAAATCTACCAAAAATAAGGTGTAAGGTGGGCAGAAATAGTAAGCAAACAATCTATCAAAGATATTGTGTCACCATAATACTGTAATGACTACTAATCACTATATGTCACTATTTAGAATTTAAGATCCAATAGGGTTCCACATGCATCATACCAAGACCAATGATATTAGATTAGAAATATTTCAGTTTGTTGATCATTTGGATATCAATAAAGGACAAACCTATAGATAATATAAGCAAATGCAGTTTTAATATATCACTACACGTCAATAAGCTATAGCAACTGTCGCCCCCCGCCCCTTGTATGTGTAAATTGTACAGCTTTATAACACTAAAATGTATGCAACATCTATACTAAAATAAAATGGCACATGATTTTGGTCAGCTTGATTAATTACACATTCAACTTGATTAACAACACGTCTTTGGTCATTTTGATTAACCATATCCGGTAAGCTTGAATGTTGGGATTTGCAAGAGAGATATGAAATGGATTTGCCTTTGAACAGAAAGCTCATTTTAAGGATATGGGGTGTTGAGGGTATGATTTTCCATTTCCATGATTGCTTGTCCTTCTAAAGTATATATTAGGTGAATTCCTCTGCCTGCACTGTCTATCTTTCCTTCTCCTCCATATGTTGTGTTTACTTGGATGGACATAAGAGAAAAAATAAATGATATAAAACAATTGATTTCTTGTTTATTTGGAATTAAATAGAGAAAAGAATGAATTTAATTACATTTTTTTCTTTATTTTATATCTGACCAATTGCCCAAAATCGTGCAGAAATCAACAGAAATGATATTTACAAATCTCACAGACGCAAACAGCACAAAAGAGAATATTTCTCTCCCTTCAATTCCAAAGGTACAAAATAAATGAAAAAGGGTAAAAATAAGATAATACAATTCATTTCTTTTATATACACTTAAACTATCTCATTTCATTTGTATTGATTTAAACTGTTTCCAAATGATCCTAGATGAGGATAATTTTGTACATCATACCCAATAGTACACCCACATCCTTATCCCTTATTTACACGTGCCACGCATCATGCATCCAGGTCCTATCCAGACGACGCCCCTCAATTGTATATGCTAAGGTCAAAGTTTCTAGAATGCAAATTTAGCATCTACATAGACAGATTGATAGGTCTCAGCAAATAGCTATCTCACCTGCATACCACTCAGGTTGTTCCAACCAGATCCCAAGCCACCTTTGGCATTCTCATCCAGAACATGGCTCGCCAATGATTTGCGATGGAAGTAGAGTTGCACAAAACCTAAACCACACATTGAAAGCAATCATCTTTTCACAAGAATACAAAGAGAAATCACTCCCTCAAATATAGAGTTCAAATCTCTCTATACTTACCTGATTCTGCATCATTTTTCTCTTATTTGGAGGCAATTTAAATAAAATCTTAAAGATGACTCTTTGAGTCGCCCACCTCAAGTATCATTTTTGTTGATAAAGAATCTCAAAGAAGGCGACAATGGAGAGGACTAAACAAAGCAAAATATTTTTTTTACCAACTCAGTTGTATTTTATTTATTTTTCCTATGGCCAAGTTAAATACGAATTATCCCTCCCTCTTTTATTTCTCTTCATGTGCACCCTAACCCCCCCCCCCCCCCCCCTTTCCTTTTCATCTATAGTATCTCCTTCAAACTCCTCACATATCTTTTAGATATTATCATTTGTGGCTAAAGGCGTCAAAACGCTCGACCTGTGTTGGGTGAAACCAAGCCTTGGTCCAGTAGGTTGAGAAAATACTAGCAAAAATAATAATTGTTTAATAAAATAATGACAAAAATCAGGAATATAAAATAAAATTTTCATAAAAAACAAAATTTTATAACTAATATTGTAAGATCTTTAAAAAAATAAATTGAAGGGGAGCCTTGGCGCAATGGTAAAATTGCCGCCTAGTGACCAAAAAGGTCACGGGTTCGAGTCCTGAAAACAGCCTCTTGCAAAGTAGGGTAAGGCTACGTACAATAGACTCTTCCCTGGGACCCCGCATGGAGGGAGCTTCATGTACCAGGTTGCCCTTTTTTTCTTTAAAAAAAATTGTTTTAGCAATAAAAATATTTTTAAAATCTAGTTGTCTTTAGCCCAACAAATCATGCTTGGTACGGCCCCATTTAGCATTGGGTTGGGCACCTACAATCTAGAAAATCCATAATGGGCCTCCAAACATGGTCAGGTTGGGCATGGCGGGAATCAAATTGTCTCAAGCATGGCTCAAACCATGTCAAGTTTAACCCAATTAAAACCTCCATTGTGGTGTCCTAACCACAAGATCATAACAATTAGTATCAAAGTCAATCATGGATGTCATTATCCAACTTCGCCTTTAGTTGCAATAAGCATTAAAGCAATTGAAGGAAACCATTAACTAAATAACCAATGCCTAGTTGATAGGAATGAATAAAGAATGGGAATCTATCAAACAAGACCCATGGAGGATAGGCAATGCAATCAAATCCATGATAATTCTCCTCTTTTGCCGACATACCTCGTGTGCCCTTCATCCATGATAGAAATACATGCAAATCCTCTCCTCATTTGTAAAAGGCACCCTCGATTTTCTTTCTATTAGTTGTCTTTGCATTTGCTCCACCTACAACCACTCATTATCTATGCCTCCAACAAATATTAAAAAAAAATCATTTTTGCCCCATAGTTCTTTACCTTTTTGAAATTCCCACATGGTTTTGAAATCTTTATTTTACTATAGCTTTAACCTATAATCATAATTCACACAATCATTAGTGTCTACTGTCTATTATCTCCAAAGTATAAGAAGATTACAAAATCCCCTTGTGCCACATAAATTCAAATCTTTTTAGCATTTTTGGAATCACAAATTCATATTACAACTCACTTTAATAACAAAACCCCCCAAAAGCTCACAATGACACAAATTTTATGCTAGGGTTATAATCTTGCTCGTTATAAATTAAGATTTTTAATATTTTTAGAGTCACAAACTCATGCTACATTTTGTAATAAAGATAAAAACCTAGAAGAACTTATAATGTCTTAAATTTGGCTCACAAAATGATTTGCAAATTAGTTTACGACCATTCTATGACAACAAAGTGTCAAGTTCTGAAGCACAAGCTAATTACATCTCATAAATTTAAGGTTTCTACTATTCTGTAGTTACAAAGCTATGTTACAGCTTGCATTGAAGCTAGAAACCAAGAAAGTTGACAATCTCTAAAATTGCGCTCTAGAATTGGCACTGGATAGAACGGTCGCAATCCTATTTGCAAATCAGCTTATGACAAAATTTGAGAATGAAATTTCCAGGTTTCTGGCTTTAACACAAGTCATAACATTTGTTTGTAACTCAACAAATGTTAAAAATAAATTATGCTGCGTAAACTGATTTTGCAATCCACTTAGTCCTTGGAACTTGGTATTGTGCTGGCAAAAAATAGTCACAAATATATTATAATTTAGCTTGTGGCTAAAATTTGAGAGACCATAAGATTTTAGGTTCCTGACTTTGACACAAATCATCATATGAGTTTGACTCGAGAAGTTAAAAATATTGAGTTTATGGGGCGCAAGCTGATTTTAATTGATACTTGACAATGTGCTAGAACAAAATTGATGCAGGTTGATTTTCAAATCAGCTTCCAACCAAAATTTGAGACAAAATCTTTTAGACTCCTGAGTTAATGAGTTTCTGCTTCCAAAAAATGTTAGAAATCTTAAATTTATGAGGTGCAAGCTGATTTGCACTTGTCCTCTTAAGAAAAGGGATGTAAATAGTCAGAGATATTTTAACAATAGATTGAAATTATAGGGGTTAAAATGCCAATTTCAAAATTCAGAGGTGCAATTTTGAAAAAGGCTGCAAACTATGTGAGGCAAATTGAAATTTTATCAAAAGATTATGCAGTTACCAATCACTTTTTCTATTAAAAAAACATGTTGCACTCCCTCCCCAATCATTCCCCCTCCCCTCATTGTTCCTTTCCCGCCACCTATATACTCTTTACTCTTTCTAAGAAAATGAAATAAAATGCATTGTCTACCATTCCCTCCATTATTTCATATTAAATAAAAAAAGTTGTTCTTTTCTCTCCATCATTCATTTTCTAAAAGAATAATTGCAACACTTCAAAAACAAAGACAAATTTCCACCATTTTTCAATCAACAATAGGCCAAAAAAAATATGACAATGCCCTCATTAAAATAAGGAAAAACACGAAAGAAAAAAAAAATCTTTCTACTTTCACATTAAAAAAGAGAAACTTACACTCCAATCCATAAAAAGAAAAAGTTTTGACCCATTCTCGATCATCTTAACAAGTAAACATAAATTCATTCATTCCCTTCAAAATCTTTTGTCTACACCCATAAAATTAAACAATAAAAAACCAACCCAATCACTTTACTTCAAATGCCCTCCAAAAAATCACCAAACAATGACATGTCACAAAGAGAACTTGATCAAAACAAAGCATCTTGAAGAAGTTCACCAAACAAGGACAGACAAAATTAAATAGAAACAAATGATAATTGCTTTAGTTGTCATGGTTGTCAAAATCAACATCAACATTGGGATTGGACAATCAAAAAATCTAAGTGTCAGCTATATTGGATCAGTAGGATCAATGGGATAGAAGTTGTTAGGAAAAGTAAAGATTGAAAAACAAGATCAATGATTAATATCAGAATATTATTATATGTATTTAAGTGTCAGCTAGTAAAGTTGTTAGAATCTAAGTGTCAGCTAGTAATATCAGTATTTCATATTATTGTTAATAATATCAGAATATTATTATATGGAAAAACAAGATCCTAGAAATATTAAATAATGTTATTTATGAAATGAACTATATATCTTTTAGAATTACTGGTAGAAAATAAATCCTATTTTATAAAGATAGAATCAATAATTAAGAAATATATCAATGCATAGTATTGCAATTATCAATATAAAAAAATATTAGGTATTCATATTCATACACTAGTTACAATAATTTTCCATATTATTGAGTCTAATTGAGAAATAATGATCAAGAAAGAGATGATATTCTCTCTCAATAAGCTTACTCTATCCATATCCAGAAAATGTTAAGGGATGAGGGTTTTAAGATAGAACGCACAAGAGCAACTTGCAGTAGTTCCATCTCTTGTATCAATAAGCTTATTCTATTAATCTCCTATAAATCATAGGGGATGAGGGATTTAAGGTAGAATTCAAAAGAGCAACTAGGATTAGCTCTTTCTCTAATATCCCACAGCTATTCTTCAAGTGAAGATTGGGAAAGAGTTAGCTAGATGTTTGACAAAAATTCAACAAAATTGATCTTTCATTGAGCTTTCAACCAATTAAACCTATTTTTAAGTGAAATCTCAATCTATTTCAGACAATTAATTCAGATCTTTGCTTTGTTGAAAACTTCTCTACTGATTTATGCGAGATGACCCATTTCTCAGGAAAAATAGGATCAAACTTCCTCATGCCTACCCAACTCAAGATAGCCTGTACTGATATCAGCTCATTTTGACAACCATGATATATTTATATTAACTTTTACTATGAACAAATTGTTTTTTAAAAAAAAATAGATATCATGTAAGAGAGGATAACTAAGCAATAATACAAGTTATTCCTCCAATCTCTTATTTCTATTCTCATATCTCCTCTCTCATGTATCCATCTCTATCTCTCTAAACTCCATAACAAAGTTTCTCTCTTTATCTTCTATACCATCATCCGTGCTGTCCTATGCCTAGGGTTGTAAATATTTCATTGTGGATTCCCACAAAAAAATGAATGTTCATTCGTGGCAAACACATCAAGCCAGCACCACATGGTTTTCCCAACAGACAGAAAGAATAGAACTAACAAGGGGGATTGGCTTTATGTTCATTCGCTTTTAGATGAATTAACATTCGATTCATCAAACAGTAATTCAAACTTTATTCCCCTTGATAATAGTCGATTTTATCTAATATATCTGATGCATTATACTTGAAGTTAAATCCAACCAAAACTTCTATTAATTGGCTGTTGAAAAAACACGAAAAAAGAACCATAGGCACATTGTGTTTATCTAAATAAGCATGGGGTTTTGGATTTTTACCGCTCTTGTACTGTGCAAACCTCCTCTGGATAGCGCGAAGGGTTTCCAAATCATCATCATTATCATCGTCACCACCACCTAAGCCCCCAGGCGGAAGAATGTTCAGAGGCGTGATGAAGGGCGGTAGGTCTGTAGAGGGGGGCGGAGAAGAGAAGCGCTCCTTTAGGCGACAAAGGAGACCTATGTCATCGCTCTCGCTACTCTCAGAGTCGGAGTAGGGATCAGAGTCAGAGGCGGCGTCGACGGCGGCGTCGGCACCGTTGCGCAAGCAAGCCCTCCGCAGGGCCTCCATATCCGCCTCAAAACCCTCGTCGCGATCGCCGTCAGAAGAGGAGGAATCCATCAGTGGTAGCACGAAAGCGCCGGCGAACGATCAAGATGAGGAGGATTAGGGTTAGGGTTGAGGAGCAGGCGAGCTCCGATGACCAACCAACGAATGAGAGCGGTAGCGCCCGAATATTTAACGGTGCAAAATATTTTTTAAAAAAATAAGAGAGAAAAAAAAAAGAGCCTCGTGTTGCCCTTTATTATGTAGTTTTGAAAAATGCTTCTGAACTTTGAATAATTTTAATTTACTCTTTCAAACAAAAAATTCTTACGGTGGACTGGAATTTTAAAATTTTATATAAAATCAAAATTGAATTGAAAAGAAAAATAATAATAATAATTCAGTTTTGATTTTTCAATTCAAAATTTGAATCTTAATATATAGTATTTTTAAATTATCCTTTACAATCCTTTTAGGGTTTAACCATGCATTCAAAATAGTCATCATAATAAATAAATAAATAAAACTATTCTTACCCATATCATTAAAATGTTATTTAAAATATATATATTAAAATAACATCCCATTTAGAATTTTCTAATTAAAATATCTGTCGAGTTCCACTTAGCTCCAACTTTAATACTTTATTATCTTAAAATTATTTTGGATAAGATAATACCCAGTACCTGATTTCTGCTTTGCAATTTAAAATGATTTTATTTTTTATTTGATTTGTTTTTCTTTTTTCGATAAATTATAAAAACTCCCAATCCCATTTGATCTTTACATGCACTCCCTATTTAGATTTTTTTTACATTCACTTCCTAATGGATTGAGTATAAAAGAGTAAAATTTGAATATACATCAATGAAAATTAAGTATAAAAGAGTGAAACTTGAATATAAAAGAGTGAAAATTGAATAAAAATTCTTGATGTAGATACAACATTACATACTAAAATTTCTAACTTTTATACTCAACTTTCTTCAAATAATACTCACCAAATTATCTTATCAATCCCATCAGGGATTACATACAAAGAAAAATTTAAGTGGAGACTGCATGCAAAGATGAGTTTAAGAATGAAGAATTATGAAAATTTTCCTTCTTTTTTCCCCTTCTAATTAGCTATTGAAAACAAAAGAAATTAATATATATATATATATAGATTTTTTTTTATCATCAGCCTTCGTTAATTGATATTACATAATCAGACATTGAAGTCAACAAACATCTACAATAGTGGCATAACTAAACATCTACAAGGCAGGCAAATATAGAGCATTACCGATAGAGATTACAAAATGATAAATGATGATTTCGAAAGATACAAGTAGAATTTACAAACCCAATTTCTTGGGTCTGATATATGTTGAAGTGCCTTTCCGCAAACCTGGCATTGCGACTTGCTGCTGCTGCTTAGCTCGCTTTTCTCGTTCTCTCTCCTTGTTCAATTTCTCATCTTCAGCCTGTTCTTTTCTAAGATTCTCCATCTCCTCCTCCATTGCAGTCTTCTCTTCCTTTTGTTTCTTCTTGTGATCGAGCATAGACGTATCAGACTCTTTTACAGAGAAAAACATGGGTCCTAACTCAGCCAACCAATGTGGCTCAACTGCAGTCACACATTGCATATACTCCTTGGTAGTCAGCACGAGCTCGTGGTAAACCACATAATCTGGAGTGTATCCGAGCCCATAGAGTGCACTGCTGGGATGCAGATGGCATGGCATACCATTTCGGCAATTCACATACTCACCCACACCTTTCAATCTCGCAGAATTGTGAAAATAAGCAGAACAGATTGCCTTTCTGATTACATCCCAGTCCAATCCGCATGAAGTTAGGGGAATCTTCAATTGCTTGAGTATGTCTAGTAACTGGGATCTGACTTCCCTTGCCTTTCGAAGACCCTTTACATGCAAGAAGTGATCATTACACCAGTCTCCACGGTATTGATTTGCTTTCCATTGTTGGTACACATTGAGAAGGGTCAAGTGGTCAGACTCTGGAACGAAAAACTTCTCCCTTGCTGCATCACTTTCCTCTGCTCGGTCCTTTGGTCTGAAGAAAACAGAAGGTACCGAAAGCATAGAAACAATTGTTAGAACCTCATTAATGCACTCCAGCTGCTCACCCATCAACAACATTTTGGCAAGGGGTGGATCCAAAGGGAATTCAACCATCTTCCAACCAATATCAGTAAGACTACCAACATTGTTCAAGGCAGCTAAAACCCATAGCTGGTACATGGAATTGAGGATGTTTTCTTGTGGTGGTGGATCCATGAAGTCAAAATCTAAAAGATTTTCAATTTTTAAGGATTTCAGCAGCAAGACCACATTCCCTAGGTTTGTTCGCTGGATCTCTGGAACAGGATTAGGAAGCATCTCATTTTGATAGGCTGATTCAGTAAATAAGCGGTAGCATTTACCAGGACCAGTCCTTCCAGCTCGACCAGCTCGTTGGTCAGCAGCTGCACGACTAACTGGAAAGACTTGAAGAGCATCCATACCCATTCTGGGATTGTAGACCTTCATTTTACCATAACCTGTATCTATCACATAGAAGATACCGTCCACTGTAAGTGAGGTCTCTGCAATGTTGGTTGCTACAATGCATTTTCGAGCATTGCCTTCTGCTTTCTGGAATATCTTGGCTTGTAGATCAGCTGGCAACTGAGAATAGATTGGTAATATCAAAAGTTTCGGGACTTCTTTGCTTGCAGAAGCAATGAGTTGCTCCATTCGTTCAGCAAGAGCATAGCATGCAGCTTCAATCTCATCCTGCCCTGTCATAAAGATGAGGATGTCACCAGGAGGGCTAGTGATGTGTATGGCCATAGCCTGCTTCACTGCAGCATCAACATAGTCTTCACAGGGTGTTTTGCTGAACTGAATATCCACCGGAAAGGTCCTTCCAGGAATGTAGAAAATTGGAACACTTCCAAAGAAATTGGAAAACTTTTGAGCATTCAAAGTTGCAGACGTGACAATGAGCTTGAAATCGCGCCGCCTAGCAACTACTTTTTTAAGTATTCCAAATAGAACATCAGTGCTAAGTGATCTCTCATGTGCTTCATCCATGATAATTACTCTGTATTTGTCAAGATCAGAGTCTTTCAGTGTTTCTCGCAGAAGCACCCCATCAGTCATGTACTTTATTATGGTAGTTGGGCCAGTTACATCCTCAAATCTTATAGCATAGCCAACTTTATCACCCAACTCTGTCTCCATCTCCTCGCTCACTCGCTTTGCAACACTCATTGCTGCCACTCGCCTTGGTTGTGTGCAACCAATGATACCGCCAGTTGAATAACCATCTTCATGTAAGTACTGGGTCAATTGTGTTGTCTTTCCTGAACCAGTCTCACCAACTACCACTACAACCTGATTTTCACGAACAACCTGCAATAGCTCATCACGCACAGAATATATTGGAAGATATTGGCGTTGTTGTGAAAGGGACTTTGACTTGGCAAATTCACTCACTGCTTCACCTTTTTCTTTCAGATGTCTAGCAAACTTGGCATCCTCCTTAAAATCCACTTCACCCTCTTCTCCTACCACTGCAGTGTCAGCATCGATCTGCTCAGCCGTCTTCTGGACCCCTAAAATCTCTCCAAGTTTTGATCCAGCCAGCTCCCAAAATCGCTGACGTGATTTATTCATACTCTGTTTTTCATGAATTTCTCTAACAAGAACAGAACCTTTGCGTGCAATTATGGCCATGTCTGATGTTGGATCTTTTATAGGCATTACTGGTTCTGCCTGTTTAGTGAACACTACTCTTCCATCAAGGAAAGGAGGCTTTGTATCATGAACTAAAAGTATGATTTTGCGCTCATCCTCATCGTCAAAATCCATCTGAACCTCTGTCCCTCTAACAGCACCAGATCTCAACAGTTGCCGATCCTCCCATTGAGCATTATCGGCAGTTAGTTGTGACATTTTCTTACTTTGAGCAAGAGTCATTAAAGTTCCATCCTTGCGAGTCAGTTTCTTTGTGAGCGTTGCTTCTTTCTTCTGATAAGAAGCATCATCCCCACCAAACAAAGATGAGTTATCAGCATCGTACATCGTGCTATGCTCTTCTCTATCATACCATGCACGATCTGCATCATAATCCATCTCCTGTTGCATTTCCTCTGTAATATCATAAGACTGAAAAGTTGTCAACGAGCTCTCAGCGGCTTCATTATTCTCGTGACCTGCTACACCACTAACATGTAGATGATGCTTCCCTCTTTGATATGAACCAGAATTTCTTGAAGATCCAGAGGCACGTATCGGCGTCGGAGAGGGAGCTATGCTGTCCCATGGAGAAGCTGTGGAGTGAGGTGAAGTATCCAGCCATGGAGACACAAGTCGTGCATCAGGTGAGGCACCTGCTAACATTGGAGATGGAGAAGGTCGGTGCCTACTAGACAAAGAATAAGTGTCATGAGAACTTCGTCTTGGGGTATCATCCCATTCCAACTTCCTATCATCCCAGTCTGACCTAGCAGGAGTTCTAGAAGTGTGATCATAACGACTCCGCTTCCTGCTGGAATCGTTATAGTGCCTGGATCTATTATGTTCATGTCTTCCACTATGTTCACTAGTACGATATTTTTGTTTCTTGTTCCTCTCATAATTATATGGGCTGCGAGAATCAATGCTTATTGAGCTTCTTGATGTAGAAACCTCGAGATTTTGAGACTCGTTTGCTTGTTGTGAATGAGAATTTCGGCTGCCCCCATCATCGCATATAGTAGACTCAGAAAGTGCATTGCCCTCAATAAAAGATCCACGATACCGCCGCATGGCATGTCCATGTGTGCCACAAGATGAATCATCTGCAGAATCTTCAATCCCAAAAGAACCAATCTTCTCATCTTCGTCAATAGAATCGAAGGCCATTACCTTCCTCTGAATAGGAACTTTAAAACATGTGTCCTGTTTCTCTCTTTTTGCATTTGCAAGAACATCCAATCCTAAAGAAGATTTTCTCTCAGGAGGTCTATAAATTGGTCTTTCCTTATCAGGCACGCACAATCCTCCAGCAGTGACCACTTCTGCTTCTAAAATGGTGGTCATTGTATCAATATCCATAACTTTCTTATCACCTCAAGACTGGGGACTAGCAGCTGCTGCACGAGACGCGACTATCGACTACCTTATATGTCGATCGTATCCAAGTGTCTTCACGTCCGAGAATCTTCTTCAAATTTGGAATTAAAATCCGCAAATGATCACCGATCGCAGTCCCAGCTCTAAAACCAGCAGGAACTGAACCCACGCAAAGACTGTAGGGTTCGTCGGCTGTAGATCTCGGCAGAGGACTTGATCAGGGCTGAAAAAAAAAACCTGTGACGTCGGCTTTGGTGCTCACGGTGGTCAAGATGGGAACAGGATGAGGCCGGCGGCAGGTGAACAGGGTGCGCTGTGGCTGTAGCTGATTATACGCCGCGGATCGCTTGCGACGATCAGAGGGGAATCGGCGGCGGATCGCTTGCGACGATCAGAGGGGAATCGGCGGCGGATCGCTTGCGACGATCAGAGGGGAATCGGCGGCGTCGCTTGAAGAGGGAGGGCAGTTCGGCGCTGGGAAGATGGCGGCGGTGGATTAGGGATTGGACACGGGGTGAGAGAGATATATATAGATATATATTTCAATTAAGATTTTCTCGCTTTTGTTTTTTCCTTTTTAAAATTTTATCTTTTAATTAGCATATTAAAAAAACTATAATTATTTTAAGCCGGAGTAGCTCCGGATAGATCACACAAAATATTTTGGGTAGACAATTTTAAATGAGATATTACTTAAATATTTAAAAAGAAAGTGTGTTTTAACAATATAAATAAATAATGGCACTCTTTTAATTGTCTTGTCCAGCTGTGTAGCAATTGTATTAATTGAGCGATTAAAATTGCTAGATCTCATTAGCGTAATGTAATAATGTAATGATTTTGTTTTTAATAATTAGAAAATGAGATATTGAAATAGTGCATGTTTGAAATAATTGAACATGAATAATTTGAGAATTACTAATTATTTAATAATTGAAAATCTATGAATTATTTAACATTTTAGCTCATATATATCAGGGCAGATTTAGAAAAAAAAATGATGAACCAGGCAGCAGACAAATTGAACCTGGGATGACCGGCCCGACTCCACGGAAGTTTCCCATTGGTCACCAGGATAAATCGGGAAGCGCTCGCGGTGGCAATCTAGAAGCCCAGCGTCCCAGGGTTCGCGCCCCATTTGGAGGAAAAATTCCTGCAAAATGCGGCATAGCTGGGGATCGAACTGCGGATGCCTGGGCTTAAAAGGTAGGTGCAACATGAGGACTTCCCAGGGGTCACCCATCCTAGTACTGCTCTCGCCCAAGCACGCTTAACTTCGGAGTTCTGATGAGATCCGGTGCATTAGTGCTGGTATGATCGCACCCTGAGATTGTGCTTGGACCAGGCAGATTTAGAATTTTATCGTTTGGAGGTTGAATTGATGCATCTCTTAGCTCTAAGATTATTTGCTCCATGAAAACACTATCGTAGGGCAGCATGATCAATTAGTCGACGTTGTCTAATTTCTTCCTCTGCATTTGATATAAATGGGTCGTGAATCTTGGGACGTTGGGCTTCTAGAACATCACTGCGAGCGCTTCCTGATTTACTCTAGCAGCCGGTGGAAAACTTCCGTGAGATCGGACCGGTCGCCCGAGATTGAAAAAACCTCATTAATCATTTTTTTTTTCCTCTACATTTGATAGATTTTAAGTTTGAGGGACCAAGTTGATGCACCTCTTAGTTGTGCGATGATTTATTTTATAAAAATATTATTGTAGAATAACATGATCCGATACGAAATTCGCTCATCCTACATATCATATGCATAAGAAAAGATAAATTCGTTATATTAACTGCCTTTTAGAGCCAACCCCATGGATACAGAGGAATATTAATATAGGTACACAAACAACAGGTATATGGTGGAACCTAAAATGTAGGTCATTTTCATCTGTTGAAAATCGATTCATAATCATTACATCAGAAATATCATGCATCCACTATCTATATAATAAGGATGAGTAATTAGGGAGGACACATGGCACGGAAAAGCTACGTGGCAGTGCCGACCAGGCTAGAGACCCGAGGTCAGATGAGGAGCCCCCGCTCCCGATACTATCTAGGGAGAATGGAGGAAGGTCTCCGAGGCCAGATCGAGAGCTTGAACCCCGAGACTATCTCGGGGAAATAAGGAAGGTCCCCGAACTTAGTCCAGGAAGTAAGACTCCGAGACTAACTTGGGAGAGTGGAGTGCCCCCGAGACCAGGCTGGGAGCTCGGGCCCTGAGACAATATCGAAGGAATGAAGAAGGTCCCCGGACTCAATCTGGGAATTAAGACTCCGAGAATAACTCGGGAGAGTGGAGCCCAAAAAGCAGCTTAGTAATAAGAGACCAAAGCTTCAAGTACCCCTCCCCTTCTAGAACAAGAAATTCAGGAGGTAATTATCACCTGTAACGCATGGTAATGATGGTCTTAATAGTTATGGTAGCCATTACCAGGATCATAGAGAAGAGAACAGTTGTCAAATAACTTCTGGTGCATCCCCTTTATGCTCGTGTTAATTTCACAGGCGCTGGCATCCTCTCCTCATCATTGTCATCCTGGGTTGCGCTTTCGTGATTCGTCATCCTCGTCATTCATTTCCGGAACAAGTTTTTGGCGTCGTCTATTGGAAACTAGACTAAGCACCAGAGGGAACACTCTGATGGCGGAAACAGAGGGACAACCCATCATTTTGACGCGAGAAGAGTTGGGCTACTTAGTCGCCAATGCCGTGAGAGGAGCACTGGAGCAACATCAAATCAAACAAGCCGTCTTTCAAAGAGCGCCCCCCGATGCAGGTCAAGATCCCCAGGGTGTCTGCTTCACACAATCGAAACCGAAAATCCGTCTCACCACGCGGGAGTGTTGGTAATGATAGCCCCGGGGCATAAGCGAGACTTTATAGGAGAAATGGAGAAGGCGCATTCCGCCGCCTCCAGCGTTTTACGGCATGAAGATAAGCAAGAGAAGAGCGAGTCTGCCAAGGTTCTCCTAAAGTCCCTGTCTACGCCTTTCACCCAGGACATCATAACGGATCTCATGCCCAAGTAGTTTCACAGTTCGGGAATTGCTGATTATGATGGAAAAATGGATCCGGAAGACCACATCTGCAAGTTTGAAAATGCGGCCCTGTTACACCAATACACAGATGGTGTGAATTGCCGAATGTTTCTGAACACACTATCGGGAGGCGCCCAAAGACGGTTTCAGAAGCTGCCTCAAAACTCAATAACTCCTTTCTAGAGTTTAAAACTGTCTTCCTACATTATTTCGCCAGCAGTCGGCGGTACCAAAAGACGGCATTAAACATGTTTGCCTTGAAGCAGAAAAGCAAGGAGTCATTGAAGGATTATATCCAACGATTTAATCGGGTGGCGCAGGATGTGCTGAGTGCCACCTCATAGATCCTCATCAGCGTTTTCACGCAAGGGCTCTTTGAAGGAGATTTCTTCCAATCATTGGTGAAGAAACTGTTAGTGATATGAGAGAAATGTCCTAAGGCAATCGCCTTATGATTGTAAACATTTATTTTAATAAATGAAAATTCACTATTTGAGTATACATGTTTGTGTATTTGATTGGGATCTTAAACTCATCTACTGAATGTCCGCAATACAATTCACAGCATAAGAGAATTTGTGATGAGATCACAACTAGTGATTATCTCTACATGTGCAATTGTGAAGTATTGAAAATATCCCTAGTCGATGAATTGATAAAAACGGACACTATCAATTCTGTTGAGACTAGCATGGGTTATTCTCTAATCAGCTGATTCTCACTGGCTGGTGACATTGGGATGTCCGGAGATAAACATGGATGCTAGTTAAGGGAACTAGTTCATTGGAGTGACTAGCTGTAAAACTTCATATGGTAATCTATATAGATATGTCAATGAAGTTCTTACTGCAGCTTAAGTGCGATGTTCCTTTGACTTGCGGTGTTCAAGTCATCTTGGTCATGGAGACTTATACTTTAACATCTTAAGCAAGCATCTCCAAGGAGGTGTGGACCCAGGATGATTGGGTATAAGCCGAAGTGCCCGAAGATATTTGAACAGCCTACAAAGGATTCACCACTCCTTGCGAGGAGATGTATACCCAGGCCTATCGTCGGATTGTTACTCAAAGCCTCTGGCCGGAGCATGTCATGTTTAGAGTATGAGTCTCTTAAATACATGAGAGTAATTAGAAATCCAAAGGACGAGAAAGACACTACTTGGGCTAGGTGTGACGTAGTTAGCCTAGTGGGGACTGACACACACAGACCATGTCCTGAACCAAGTGGGTATAAGATGGTGAAGGGAATGGGGCACGATTCATTAGAGCTGCTGAAGGGTTTCAGAATTACTTCTGAGGTCAACCGTTGATCTTTCGATTAATTGGGGGTCATGATGTACTACTAGGTGCCACTCATGATCGTTCTATAATTAGTTGATTATAGACGGCCAACATAAATCGAAAGCCTATTTAGTCACACGCACTACGAGTAATCTGAGGGATTTAAAATGAGTTGAAAATTAGATTTTTCGATCAAGAGAAATAAGTCGAATCTGAGTTAATCAGAGGCGCAACGGAAGCTTAAAATGGCTAAGTCTTTTGAAGGCTTATTGGGCGAATTAAATGAGTTTAATTCGCGATGGGTTCGGCTCGGTTTGGCCGGCCAAAGAGGGTGCCAACCCTCTTTGGTTTGGCCGGCCACCACTTGGGGAGAAACCAATTTATTTGATTTAATTAATAAAATAAATCTAGCGCGATTTGTTTTATAAATTATGGATAAATAAATTTGTATAAAGAAATTTATATAAAGAAATTTATAGAAATTTATTCTTTTTTATGGAAATTAAAATGATCCATGGAATGGTTTATTTTAATTTTATAAAATCAATTATGAATTGATTTTTCCATGATAAGAAAAATTTATAAATTTCTTGTAAATTTTATTCCATAATAAAAGGAGATATGTATTTGTTTTATTATAAAGTTAGTTATAATAAAACTTGGCATAAACGGAATAATTCATAAGAAAATTTATAGGATAAATTTCTTATGAAAAATTCCGTTAAAGGGGAGACTTGGCAAGGGAGAGGCTACTATATAAAGGAACCAAGGCTAGGCTTGAATTCCTCAATTGAGTTATCAAGAGATTTAGTAGCTCTCTCTCTCTCTCTCTTATTCTCTCCCTCTCCTTCTCTCCTCCTCCTAGGGCCGGCGCCCACTCTTCACCCTAGGGCCGACGTCCACTCCTCCTAGGAACGGCGCACCTTCACCTCCTATGGTTGGCGTGAGCTACCTCCACCAAGAAGGTGCCAAAGAAGAAGAAGAAGAAGCGGGTCGCAACTCCTTCCTTCCCGGAATTTTGATTCCGTTACTTGGTGGTTAGTTTCCATCCTTCTCTCTTGATTTTCTAGTTGTGTCTTTGGAGAATTTAGTAGTTCTCGTCGGCACAAAACTCGTGGCTTTGCGAAGTCATCTCGAAGAGAACTCGGCGTGGACGCGAATAGAAGCGGAGCTTCCAAGGGACGCTACGGTTGGATCTCGTCCCTTACTTCGAGTTACGCGAGGTACTAAGTAAATTAGTTTACTTTTCCGCAAAATTTTAATTTATGATCATGTCCACACATCATAAGGTCGCACGATAGATGCATGGTTAAAAATAATTTGAGAAATTATTTATGCTAATTCTTCCGCTGCACGTAAATATTTAAAAAATTTACGAACCCGTATCCTTGTCAACATGCACCCGGTCCCAACAGAAACCACCGGCTAGCTTTGATGATTTATTGGGGCGGTCGGTCAAGCATGTTAATGTGGAGGAGGTGCAATACACCCATCGTAAAGATCCAGCAGGAGTCTCTGTCCAAATCTCGGTACGATCTGAGAGAGGGGGAACCACCCGCTCCTGCCCAAGCAAAGGACCCTCGCTCCGGGAAGGGTTACTGGAACGACAAGAACAAGTTGGTGGAGATGGAAGACACCGAGGGACCTGAACCACCGGAGAAGTATTGCGACTTTTATGGCAATATTACTCACTTCACGGAGGAGTGTTACACTCTGAGGAAGAGAAGATCCAAGGACGTGAACGCTAAGTCACGCAAAAAGTGGAGCAATGCGGGGTATCAACGAAGGTCTCCCCGCCGAAGCCCTTCTCCTCATCGACGACAGCTAGAGGAAGATAGATTCAGGCGCTAATCCCAGTCGCCCTCGAAAGGAAGGAGCTGGGAGATGATACCCCACCGGTCTGTCTCCCCAGAAAGAGATCCCAAGCAAGGCAAGGCTCCTGCTCGGGGACCTCCATCGGGGCCATGTGGGAGTAATCTCACGAGGGCCGACTGGGGGAGATTCCCATCTGGCAAGGAAGACCTATACCCGCAAGTTGGAGAATTACACCATCGGGACGGAGAAGGAGAAGCGTCAGGGCCTTGTCATTTCCTTCGGACTTGATGATCTGGAGGATGTTGAAGCCTCTCATGAAGATGCACTGGTAATTCTCACCCGTATAGCCAATTATGAGGCTAAACACATTTTCATGGATACAGGTAGCTCTGTTAACATCCTGTACAAGGCGGTGTTGAACCAGATGCAAGTCGACGAAGATGAATAACACCCCATCTCCACTTCACTCTTCGACTTTACTGGTTATCGAGTACAGCCGATGGGACAGATCTCATTGTCCCTGTCATTGGGGGATGACACCTTATAGAGAATAAGGAAAACTCTCTTCATGATTATAGATGCCCCATAGTCGTACAATGTCATTCTGGGAAGACTAGCACTCAGCTTATTCTAGGCGGTGGTTTCAGTCTATCACTAGAATATCAATTTCCCAGTAGGAGAGCAGGTGGTTGAAGTTAAAGGATACCAATTATTCTCCCGACAATGCTATAGTGGGAAAGTTAGGACAGAATCTCGTAAGAACCTAAGAACCCATGAAACTTTACAAATCGACCTGGTTGATCCTCGAGCAGAGGAAGGAGCCAAAGAGGAACGCAGGGTGGTCGAGAGCGAGGAAATACAAATTCATCCCCAATAGGCTGGAGGAATCACAAGAATTGTGGTAGATCTTAGGCCAAAAATCAGAAGTCAGCTAATCAACTGCTTGTTGGATCATCAGAATGTGTTCGTGTGAGCCACCGAAGAAATCAAGGGAGTTCCTCCCGCTTTGGCCACCCATCGATTGCACATCACTCAAGAAGCCTGACCGGTAAAACAGAGACAAAGACACTTTGCTCTAGAGCAAGACCAGATAATCAGGGAGGAAGTCGTAAAGTTGTTGAAGGTCGGGCACATTAGAGAAGTCCAATTCCCGATATGGTTGGTGAATATTGTATTAGTCCCTAAGCCCGAGGGTAAATGGCGGGTTTGTATCGACTTCCGTGACTTAAATAAAGTTTGCCCTAAATACTGTTACCCTTTGCGTCGCATTGATTAGCTGGTAGATTTGACTTCTGGTTGTGAATTCATTTCGATATTAGATGCGCACTAGGGATACCACCAGTTTCCTCTTGCTCGAGAGAATTAAGAGAAGGCAAGCTTCGTAACGGTGGATGGCACTTACTGTTACAATGTTATGCCATTCGGATTGCTCAATGCAGGAGCAACCTATCAGTGGATAATGGATAAGGTGTTCCGACACTAGATCAGATAGAATATTGAAGTTTATGTGGATGATATCTTGCTCAAGACGGAGAAGGGGAAGACATGATTACCGATTTGGAGGAGACATTCACTACCTTGAGGGCCAATGGACTGAAGCTCAACCCCGCTAAATGTTTGTTTGGAGTGAAAAGTGGGTGGTTCCTCTGGTACATGGTAACGGAGAGAGGAATTGAGATTAATTCTGAGAAAGTACAAGCTATCATTAACATGTCATCTCCCGGTAATTTCAAAGGCGTGCAGCGACTTAATAGAAGGATTATAGCCCTATTCTTTTCAAAATTATAATCAACTGTCTTGTGCCCATTACCTCGAAGCCCCTAGCCGAGATTCGTTCTTTTCACTGCTTGATTCTCTACGGGATGCATCGGCAGCTAGACTTTGACATCGTGACAACCATCTATTTCTCTATTATCTTCTACAGTCAGATCGACCGTCAGATAGTCTACATGCCTTTTGGGCACATCATTACTGAATGACTTCATTCAGTAGGTATTGATGTAACCAAGGGCAGGACTGAGCCGATGGTTCGGCAGGACTTCCGACTTGGCCGACGCGGGTTCGCCAAGGCTGGCATTATTGTCGGACCTCAGGGTCTTAGATGGAAGGATGGTCGGGGACTAGGGGAGTTACCTACGGTCGCACATATTCCAGGAGCTGCAGACCAGGCTGGGCATCATGGTGCTCCTGCTGCTGCGGGAGCCTACTACGAGGCGGAGCCTGATCTCCGCTGGCAGATTGCTGAGCTGGAGCAGACTGTCCAGCATGGACTTCATATTTCGAAGCTCTGGCAGCAGGATGTCAGGTCTGAGATCTCTAAGCTACGTGCTGATCAGCGGGCGACTGATTCAAGGATTTCTGCGATGCACGACCAGCAGGAGGCGATGTTCGCTGAGTGGCGTACCTGGATGGCTGGTCATCAGCCACAGCAGACCTTTCCTGGATTTGCACCCACCAGCAGCACTGCCCCAGGGACTTTCCTACCAGATGATGACACTACATTTGACCCCATGTAGGCTGATGACCCCCCCCCCCTCCCCCCCCCCCCCCCCCCCCCCCCGCGCTGAGGATTGATTGTGGATGCACTCTGACTTTGATCTTGCTCTCATGATTTGTGATCTGACTGTTATGACTTTGTGATGTATCTGTCTGTTTGACTATGCTTTCATACTTTGCTTTGTATGATTGTCTGACTGGTTTCATGTTATGACTGTTATCTCTTGATGTTACTGTGTAGTTTCATATGACGCATATGTATATCTTATCTCGATTAATCTTTATCATATGTTGTTCATATGCCTTCTTAATCATATCTTTTGTTGTTTTGAGAAAAACCCTAGGTTTGAGGGGGAGTATTTTTTTTTTAAACTTAACGACCAGTCTACACCCTTTTCGGTGTTTGACAAAGGGGGATAATGTGGTTAGTTAAGTTTAGGATAATTACGAGTTTAACTATTGTAGGGGGAGGATCCTGATTCTCCTACGATTGTGAAATTTACGACTATTGATTTCAAATCCCTAAACATAAAATCGGGTTGTCAAACAACAAAAAGGGGGAGATTGTTGATGCAGTCTGACCCTGATTGTTGTTTTGGTGTTGACGCCGATTTTAGTTTAGGTTAATGAGATGAGTCTAGTTTAAATCTTGGTCGGGGACTGGGCACGACTCCCGGTGAGTGAGGGCGGGTGATTGAAACCCTGGTGAGTGAAGCCAGGTCCTAGCTTGGGGAGCTAGGTTGATTGAAATCCTGGTGAGTGAAGCCAGGTCCTAGCTTGGGAAGCTAGGTGATGGAAATCCTGGTGAGTGAAGCCAGGTCCTAGCTTGGGAAGCTAGGTTGAATGAAACCCTGGTGAGTGAAGCCAGGTCCTAGCTTGGGAAGCTAGGTTGAATGAAGTCCCGGTGAGTGAAGCCAGGCATGGAGTCTTGGTCCGGGAGACTAAGCACGAGTTAGAGAAGGCAAGGGAGCCCATTCTCTTGACCTAGAGTTGAATTGGGAGTCTGGTGACCGATCAGGGAAGTTAGCACGAACTCCCTTTGTGGATCGGTCTGGTGACCGATCTAGAGAAGTCTGATCGGTCTGGTGAACGATCAGGGAGAAAACAGAGACGTTGTTTGGCTTCTATTCGGCTCCTGATCGGTCCGCTAACTGATCAGGGAGAGAACAAAAAGGTTTCTATTCGACCTCTGATCGGTCTGGTGACCGATCAGGGAGAGGTTGGATGGGTTCACAAAGTTTCTGCAAGGAACTTTGATCGGTCAGATTGACCGATCAAATTGTCGCTAGAAACTCATCCTGACCGATCAGGATGGACCCTGATCGGTCAGGGAGTGCCCTGATCGGTCGGGTGACCGATAAGAGGCTTTGGCCTGCGAGGGCTGGAATTCCTCCAGTATGTGTTGGATCGGTCCGGTGACCGATCCACGATCGGTTATCGGTCAGGGTGACCGATCATAAGAAACTCGCAATTCCCAGTTTCTCATGGTCAGGACTTACCCTGATCGATCTTGTGACCGATCAGGGACATCTCTGATCGGTCTGGTGACCGATCTGAAGCTGAACTTTAATTCAAAATGCGCTGTCAGAGTTCTGATCGCGTTCTGATTTCTACTGATACACTACTGATATATGCTCTGAACGTCTGATTATTGATTCTCTATTGATTTGTTGTGCTAAACAACTGCTAAGTGTACAGGTAACTCAAGATTACTCAAGGAGAGTCAAACGGAGGCTTTCGCTACAACAGGTTTGGTTGTTTGCCTTCGCAGGATACAACGTTCTCTGGCGCTGGTTGCGATGCTGACTGGGGCTCGGCTGATGAGAGGTCAGGGAGTCCAAAAGGCAGTGTAGCTAGCTGGGATATTGCAGATAAGCAGCTAGGAGCTGCAGAGGCGGGTCTGCAATAGGATTCAGGCAGAGGCTTATGAGCGGGGAGCTAAGAAGCCTTAGCAACAACTTTGAACACTGATCCTTGCGACAACTCTCATTCATTCAATACTTTGAAACGATCTCTTGCAAAGCAGTAATCTTGAGTCTGTGGAGGAAGTTGCGAGTGGATCAGCAAGCAAACGAAGAGCTGAGAATTCTTGCGTTGGTGGTGCTGTGCTGGGCTCGGTGATCTATTCTCCCATTTCTTATCCTTGTGCTTTGTTAGTGATCTGTAAGATCTTCCTTTTTGTCTCTGTGCTTAAATTCTAATACTCTTGAGACTATTTGTGTGGAGAGGTTTCTCCACCGAGAAGGAGGATTCGACCTCCCTGCATTCTTCTTTAGGCCCTTCTTCTTCTTGAGGGTTGGCCAGGTTGATTTGCAACACTTCATGCTTCCTCGGGTTCTTGTGGGCTTCTGTTCTGACCTTCCCACTGTAGCATCATTGGAAAGCCAATTGATCTCCTTTGACTTCAGCTACATGCTCGCCCACTAGAAACTTAATCTTCTGGTGGTAGACTTCGACCATCGCCTGGAATAGACTGAGTGTCGGCTGCCCTAGGATGGTGTTGTAGGATAATGGGGCATCCACAATCATGAAGGACGTCCTCCTGAGCCTCTGTAGCGTGTCGTCCCCCAGCAACATAGACAGGGAGATCTGTCCCATTGGTTGTACCTTGTATCCGGTGAAATCGAATAGCGAAGTGGAGATAGATGCAGCTCATCCTCGTCGACCTGCATCTGATCCAAAGCTGCCTTGTACAGGATGTTGACGGAGCTACTTGTATCCACAAAAATACGTTTAACCTCGTAATTAGCTATTCTAGCAAGGATTACCAATGTATCTTCATGGGGGCTTCCACATTCTCCAGATCGTCAGGGTCGAATGAAATAACCGAGCCTTGACGCTTGTCTTTGCTCGTCCCAATGATGTAGTTCTCCAGCCAGCGGTATGAGCCTTTCTTGCCCGATGAGAGTCTCCTCCAGTCGACCCTCCTAAGATTACTCCCACATGACCCGATGAGGTCCGCGTGCCAGAACATTGCCATTCTTGGGATCTCTTTCAGGGGAGAAAGATTGGTGGGCATTATCTCCCGACTCTTCCCCTCGAACGTGGCCGAGATCGACGCCTGGACCTGTCCTCCTCTGATTGTTGTTGACAAGGGGAAAGGCTTCGACGAGGGGATCATTGTCGATACCCTGCTTTGTTCCACCGTTTACGGGGCTTGGCGTCTGCGTCCTTAGACCTCCTTTTTCTTTAGGGTATAACACTCCTCTGTAGAGTGCGTTGTGCTGCCATGGAAGTCGGAGTACTTCTTCGGTGGCTCGGACTCTTTGCTGTCGACTGTCTCCACCACCCTCTTCTTGCCGCCCCAAGGATCCTTCCCAGAACGAGGATCCTTTGCTCGGGCTAGTGTGGGTGGTTCTCTCCTTTTGGATCGTACCGAGATTTGAACAGGGACTCCTGTCGAATCTTTGCGCCGGGCGTGCTGCACATCCTCGACGTTAACTTACTTGATTGACCACCCCAATAAGTCGTCGAAGCTAACTGGTGGCTTCTTCACTAGCGACCGAAAAAATCGCCTTCGGAGAGTCCTTACGTGAAGACGCTGATGAGGATCTTTGAAGTAGCGGTTGACACGTCTTGAGCCACCCGATTGAACCGCTGGATATAATCTTTCAGCGGTTCTTTAGCTTTCTGCTTGAGGGCGAACAGGTTCTACGTCGTCTTCTGGTATCGCTGGCTACTGGCGAAGTGGTGTAAGAAGACGGTTCTAAATTCCAAAAAAGAGCTAATCGAATGTTGGGGTAGCCTTTGAAACCATCTCTGGGCGGCCCCTAATAAGGTGCTGAAGAACACCCGACACTTCACACCGTCCGTGTATTGGTGCAAGCGAGCCCCGTTCTCAAATTTACAGATGTGCTCCTCCAGATCCGTCTTCCCATCATAGTCAGCAATTCTTGGGTCGCGAAATTGCTTGGGCATGGGATCTGCTATGATGTCCGGAGAAAAAGGGATAAACGGAGACTTCATGAGGGCTTTGGAGGCCTCGATCTTCCCAGGTCCTTCCTCCTGCCGTAAAACGCTAGAGGCGACGGAATGTACTCTCTCCATTTCTCCCAAGGAATCTCGCGGGGGCGCTGGAGCTGTCATTGCTATTCCCGCGCGATGGCGAGATGGATCTGGAATTTCGGTGATTTGAGGCCGACATTCTCAGGATCTCGGCCTGCATCGAAGTCACTCGTTGTGAGGTGGCTTGCTCGATCAGATGTTGCTCCAGTGCTCATTTGACGACGTTGGCGACTAAGCGATCCAACTCCTCCCTAGTAAGAACGATGGGTTGCTCCTCTGGATCTGCCATCACGGTGCTCCTTCTAGTGCTTTGATTGTTTCCCACAAATTGCACCAAACTTGTTCCGGAAGCGAGCGATGGGGATGACGAGTCGCCAAAGCGCAACCCACGATGATGGTGACGGGGAAAAGATGTTTACGCCCTGCGAGATTAACTCGATCGTTAATGGGGGCGCATCGGAAGATTTTCCGGTAGACCCCACTCTGACGCTCAAGTCAGGAATCTTATCTCTTTTTTAAGGACGATGAGGAATCAAAATTTCTAGTAGTACGGAAAGCTTACCCCTTTACCTAGATGCTGAGGCATCTTATATACCTAAGGTCTTGGTCACACGTATCCCCACGTTCTCCTTCCCGTTACTTAATCATCGATTACTTGATAGATGTTCCGGAAGCGAGCGATGGGGATGACGAGTCACCAAAGCACAACCCCACAACAACGGCGATGGGGAGAAGATGCTCATGCCCTGCGAGATTAACACGAGCATTAAAGGGGGCGCACCGGAAGATTTTTCGGTGGAGCCCACTCCGACGCTAAAGTCAGAAATCTTATCTCTTTTTTGAGGACATCGAGGAATCAAAGTTTCTATTAGTCCAAAAAGCTTACCCCTTTACCTGGATGCCGAGACATCTTATATACCTGAGGTCTTGGTCATATGTGTCCTCACGTTCCCTCCCCGTTCCTTAATAATCGGTTACTTGATAGATATCTTTTTTTTTTGGTAACGGCCGATGCGAGCATTAAGACATTAATTGTCATGCGTTGCAGACAATAATTATCCGATGACTTTCCTGTTCTGGAAAGAGGAATGACTACTTGAAGTCGGGCTTTCTGACTCCTATGTTGATCTTTGGGCTCCACTCTCCCGAGTCAGTCTCAGAGTCTCATCTCTCGAGCTGACCTCAGAGCCTTCATTCATTTTCCCAAAATAGTCTCGGGAGTCCGATTCTCGGTCTGACCTCGGGGTTTTTTTTTCCATTCTTCCGAGATAATCTCGGGAGCCCGATTGCCGGTGTGATCTCGGGACTCTGATTCATTCTCCTGAGATAGTCTCGATCTGATCTCGGAGCTTTGGTTTGGTGGGCCCAGCTACGTAGCTTCACTGCACTACGTGTCCATCTCAGAATGTGCATCCCTATCCGTAGTTATTTTTATATATTTAAAATAAAAAGCTACTTAAATAATGCCATAATGTAACTTTAGATAATTTTTAATATTGATCTTAAAAAAGTATAAAAAAGGTAACTTTATGTTTGTTGGATGTAATTTCCTTTTGTACCACAATTAAATTTGGTGATGTCACATTAATTGATTACTTTATATTTCACAGATTTCATCTCTTTGGGTTTTTATTGGGGTCTTCTTTTAATTTGTCTATCACATAAATTCGAAATACAGATTATGCATATTATCTTTAAAATATTTGTCCCTTGCGGAATTGATAATTCTTTTATATTATTTTTCGTACATGGAAACAGAAAGAATTAAGCATGTAAGGCTCTAATTTTAATTACGATATATTATAAAAAAATTTCTCCCATGAAATACCAATCCTCAGGAAGCTATCACTTGAATAAATCTCTACGACTGCTTTTTAATTTATTAGAATGATCGATGAATTTGTTTTAAAAATTATTCAATCATTTTCAAAATTAATTTATCCGAGAAGTTGAATATTTAAATTGAGTAATAATGTACACAGTAAAAATGAAGGTTTCAATAAAAATTTTGACCATTAATCAATGGTATGTCCGACGTCCGATCGTTAATCAAACACTACCAGAGATCGTCGCCCCGAACTAAACTATACCCTGGGAGTACAGTGAACCCGTCGAAAATCGCCGCTATTACGATCTCGCATTATTCACAGTCCATTTCGACGGGTTCACCATTGCCGGCGATTCTGACGGGTTCATCGTCCTTCCAAAGTATAGTTTGATTCGGGATGACGATCAGATACCGTCGATAGTATTCGATCGGTGATTAGACGTCGAACGTACCATCGAATGATGAGATATTCACTTTTACTATACATATCATTTCTCATTTAAATTATTCAAAAAAACATACAACGCAGCGATGTACCAGCTGGCTTCGAGCTATCTTTCGGTCCGCACCATCAAATCGTCTCCTCTTCGAAAGACCAGTTTTCTTTGCTGGCTTTCACAAGAGATATGGCAAGATCCGGAGTCATCCATTCTCAAGTTTATAGACTAGTCACTTGTTTCGAAAAGAATCGATGACGATGTCCAATTATCGGGGTTCTGCCCACGTAAAAGTCGCTATGGCGGGGAGGAACCACTACAAAAATAACCGGTAATAGCGACGGACGGATTCCGTTGCTATTCTGTCGCTAAACACTAATAGCGACGGATTAGCGACGGAGTTAGCACCGTCGGCTGAAATCCCGTCGCAGAGCTATAGTAGCGACGGATATTTTCACTCTGTCGTTAACTTAGCGACGGTCATTTTTCCTCTCCGTCGCTACCTTAGCGACGGACATATAACTCCGTCGCAAACACCGAGAAAACGGGATGACGTGGCCGGGGAAATAGTAGCGACGGTCGCAAATCATTCGGAGTAGCGACGGACATGGTCAAAGTCCGTCGCTAATATATCGTAATAACGACAAATTCAGTCAAAATCCGTCGCTAATCGATCGTTATAGCGACGGAAAAGTCAATAATCCGTCGCTATTTGCGACGGATTTTGAAAAACATCCGTCGCTAAACCTGGAAAATTTTTACAGTCAATATCTGTTTCTTCCACTTCCCATATATACATCAATAATATACAACTGATCCAAACAAATATGAAACAATAATAGATATATCAACATCCAAACATTCACAACAATCTAAACATTCATTTACAAGCCAATCCAATCCAATCCAAACATTCATTTCCAAATGTATATGTACATTGAAACTTTCAATTTGAATCCAATATTCAATCGAAAGTTTAATTTCCAAACGTATACAATCGAAACTTTGAAACAAGACTAAACGTATACAATCCAAAGTTTCCAATGATTAATCCAATGCAAACGTATCAAAAGAAAGCTATATCAAATGTATATCAAATGCATCCAAATGTCAAAGTAAAAAAAAAACTATATACATCAAAAATGAGAGTTTAGTAGAGAATCATTACGTACATAAATATCAGAGTCAATAATGGATGGAAAAGAAAAATATTCCTGCACAATAGAAGATAAAACAATAAGAAAACAATCAAATAAAGAAAGAAATCTGAATTGATACTAATAAGATATAACAAATGAAATAAGCATATGTAATAGAAGATAACTCTAACAGAAGTAAATTAAATATTAAATATGTAATTTTTGTAGTTAACTCAGTGCCCTACGAGATCAACATGAGCGTTAGGGGAACACATCGGAGATTGTTCGGTGGAGCCCACTCCGACACTCAAGTCAGTATATTGAGGGAGAGTAAAAGCAGCAAGAAAGGAAATATCTGTAGAGTTAAGAGAGCGTAACCCCCCTTATCGGAGGGGTTGAGCTATCTTTCATATCGATGGCGGCAGACTTGATGTGTTCCCTTGATCTGTGCCACGTTTCCATGACTCATGCCCCGCCCTCCCCCTCTTTCGGCGATTACAGGATATCCTTTGAAACAGTCTGCGCCGTTATTACGCTTCGTCCCGTTGTGACATGTAAGGGCCGTCGTGATGACTCCCTATGACGAGGACATGTATCCGTAGATCCGATTAAAGAGGGGGGAGATCGCTACTTGAGGTCACTCGTTACTTGGGCTCCACCTCCCGAGATGATCTTGAGGTCTTCCGGTTAGGGTGGGCTCTGTAACTCCCGACACTACGAAAAAATAATTTTTTTAGGACGAAAGTTAGCAACAAATATTTTTTGTTGCAGATTTGCGACAAAATTTGCAACGAAAAAAATATTCGTCCCAAATTAGCAACAAATTTGGCAACAAAAAATCTTTGTCGCAATTTAGCGTCAAAAACATTTTTGTTGCCAAATTTGTTGCAATTTGGCAACAAATTTCGCGACGAATGATATATTCATTGCAGATTTGCAACGAACCGATTATCGTCGCAAAAAAGCAACGAATTTAGCAACAAATATTTGTCGTTGGACATTTGCAACGAATTAATTTGTCGCAATATTGCAACGAATATATTTGTTGCAAATCTCCAACGAATTTTGCAACGAAAAATGTTTTATTTTTCATTGCGAATTTGGGATGAAATTTGCAACGAAATTTTAAAGGCCCTGTATTTTTTTTAAAAAAAATCTGATTTTTGCAACGAATTTAATTCGTTGCAGATTTACAACGAAATCTGCAACGAAAATTTTCGTTGCAGATTTGCAACGAAAAGATTCGTTGCAGATCTGCAACAAAAACGTTTCGTTGCAGATTTACAACGAAATCTGCAACGAATATTTTCATTGCAGTTTTGCAACGAAAACTGTTCGTTGCAAAATGTGATATTTTCAAAAATATAAGAAAAATTAATTAAATATCGTAGAAGGTCCTACGGAGGTCGGATCGAGACGAAACGAGTTTCTATGAGTCCGTATCGACGTCCCGATCGAACTAGCCACCTCAAACAAAAATGTTTACTGAATAAATTCTTTTTCATATTTAAAATTATAGGTATGTTAAGAAGTTAGAAAAAAAAATTAAGGTTAGAAGTATAAGTTTATTTCATATTAGGAAATTTGATATTCAGCGAATCTCTATAAAAAATCGCATTCGAGGTCGTCAACGTGATCATGAGATCGTCACGGTCCCATAGGAACTTATTTTTTGAAATCCGAAGTTCGTAGGGCGATCTACGAAATTTTGAAGTTCATCTATTAAAAAAAAACAGAATTTTGCAACAAAATTTTTTCGTTGCAGATTTGCAACGAATTGGGTTATTTGTTGCAGATTTGCAATGAAATCTGCAACGAATCCTAAATTCGTTGCTAATCAGCAACGAAAAACAGATTTGTTGCAGATTTTTTTTTTGCAAGACTTATAAAATATCATAGAAGGCTCTACGGAGGTCGGATCGAGACGAAACGAGTTTCTATGAGTCCGTATCGACTTCCCGAACGAACTAGCTGCCTCAAACAAAAATTATAGAGAATAAATTATTTTTCATATTTAAAATTATAGGTAGGTCAAAAAGTTTTAAAAAAGAATTAAGGTTAGAAATATAAGATTGTTTAATATTACAAATTTGATATTTACTGAATCTCTATCAAAAATCGAATTCGAGGTCGTCAATGTGATCATGAGATCGTCACGGTCCCATAGGAACTTGTTTCTTTGAAATCCGAGGTTCGTAGGGCGATATACGAATTTTTGAAGGAAAACAGAATTTTGCAACAAAAATTTTTTGTTGCAGATTTGCAACGAATTGGGTTATTTGTTGCAGATTTGCATCGAAATCTGCAACGAATCCTAAATTTATTGCTAATCAGCAACGAAAATCTGATTTGTTGCAGATTTTTTTTTACAAGACTTATAAAATATCATAGAAGATCCTACGGAGGTCGGATCGAGACGAAACGAGTTTCTATGAGTCCGTATCGACTTCCTGAACGAACTAGCTGCCTCAAACAAAAATTATAGAGAATAAATTATTTTTCATATTTAAAATTATAGGTAGATCAAGAAGTTTGAAAAAAGGATTAAGGTTAGAAATTTGATATTTACTGAATCTCTATCAAAAATCGAATTCGAGGTCGTCAACGTGATCATGAGATCGTCACGGTCCCATAGGAACTTGTTTCTTTGAAATCCGAGGTTCGTAGAGCGATATACGAATTTTTGAAGGTCCTCTATTTTAAAAAAATAGAATTTTGCAACAAAAATTTTTCGTTGCAGATTTGCAACGAATTAAGTTATTTGTTGCAGATTTGCAACGAAATCTGCAACGAATCCTAAATTCGTTGCTAATCAGCAACGAAAATCTGATTTGTTGCAGATTTTTTTTTGTAAGACTTATAAAATATCATAGAAGGCCCTACGGAGGTCGGATCGAGACGAACGAGTTTCTATGAGTCCGTATCGACTTCCCGAACGAACTAGCTGCCTCAAACAAAAATTATAGAGAATAAATTATTTTTCATATTTAAAATTATAGGTAGTTCAAGAAGTTTGAAAAAAGGATTAAGGTTAGAAATATAAGATTGTTTAATATTAGAAATTTGATATTTATTGAATCTCTATTAAAAATCGAATTTGAGGTCGTCAACGTGATCATGAGATCGTCACGGTCCCATAGGAACTTGTTTCTTTGAAATCCGAGGTTCGTAGGGCGATATACGAATTTTTGAAGGTCCTCTATTTAAAAAAAATAGAATTTTGCAACAAAAAATTTTCGTTCTAGATTTGCAATGAATTGGGTAATTTGTCGCAGATTTACAACAAAATCTGCAACGAATCCTAAATTCGTTGCTAATCAGCAACGAAAAACTGATTTGTTGCAGTTTTTTTTTTGCAAGACTTATAAAATATCATAGAAGGCCCTACGGAGGTCGGATAGAGACGAAACGAGTTTCTATGAGTCCGTATCGACTTGCCGAACGAACTAGCTGCCACAAACAATAATTTTACTGAATAAATTATTTTTCATATTTAAAATTATAGGTAGGTCAAGAAGTTTGAAAAAAAGGATTAAGGATAGAAATATAAGATTGTTTAATATTAGAAATTTGATATTTACTGAATCTCTATAAAAAAATGAATTCAAGGTCGTCAACGTGATCATGAGATCGTCACGGTCCATAGGAACTTGTTTCTTTGAAATCCGAGGTTCGTAGGGCGATATACGAATTTTTGAAGGTCCTCTATTTAAAAAAAACAGAATTTTGCAACAAAAAATTTTCGTTGCAGATTTGCAACGAATTGGGTTATTTGTTGCAGATTTGCAATGAAATCTGCAACGAATCCTAAGTTCGTTGCTAATCAGCAACGAAAATCTAATTTGTCGCAGATTTACAACAAAATCTGCAACGAATCCTAAATTCGTTGCTAATCAGCAACGAAAAACTGATTTGTTGCAGTTTTTTTTTGCAAGACTTATAAAATATCATAGATGGCCCTACGGAGGTCGGATCGAGACGAAACAAGTTTCTATGAGTCCGTATTGACTTCCCAAACGAACTAGCTGCCTCAAACAATAATTTTACTGATTAAATTATTTTTCATATTTAAAATTATAGGTAGGTCAAAAAGTTTGAAAAAAGGATTATGGTTAGAAATATAAGATTGTTTAATATTAGAAATTTGATATTTACTGAATCTCTATCAAAAATCGAATTCGAGGTCGTCAACGTGATCATGAGATCGTCACAGTCCCATAGGAACTTGTTTTTTTGAAATTCGAGGTTCGTAGGGCGATTTATGAATTTTTGAAGGTCCTCTATTTTTTTTTTGAAAAAAATAGAATTTTGCAACGAAATTTTTTCGTTGCAGATTTGCAATGAATAGGGTTATTTGTTGCAGATTTGCAACGAAATCTGCAACGAATTATTTTTTTTAAAATTTTTTTAGAAAAATAAAATAATTTTCATAATTTAAAAGTATAATAGCGTATATTACGAAATTTGATAGTTACCGCATCTTTGTCAAAAATCATATTCAAGGTCGTCAACGTGATCATGAGATCATCACAGTCCTATAGGAATTTGTTTTGTCAAAATCCGAGGTTCTTAGGGCGATCTAGGAATTTTTAATAGCCCCTGTTTTTAAATAAAAAAAATTGGTCTTTGCAACAAATTTTTTCGTTGCAGATTTGTAACGAAATTTGGGATGAAATATGTAATATTTGCGAAATATGTAATATGTAATATTTTGCAACGATCCAGGAGTTTGTTGCAAAATGTGTAATATGTGCGACGAAAAATTTCGTTGCCGATTTGGACGAAATTGCCGAAATTGTTTCCAATTATTACCGCCCCTTATTTGCCCTAGATCGAGAACACCTCTCATACTCACTCACGGGCGAACTTATATCCCTCACTCACGGGCGAAAAGTTCGCGCTCACCTCACTCCCACTTCATTCCGGCGATTTTCTTCCTCACGCGCACCTCCGGCGATTTCCTTCCTCACGCGCACCTCATCCTCATGCGCACCTCACTCCGGCTCATCGTTCCGGCAACTCGGTAGGTTTTCTTCCTCTCTTTTTCTTCCCTTTCGCTTTCTTCTCCTTCTTCTCGCCGGTGGCTGTCTTTCTCGCCGGAGATGTTCTTGAAGAGTATTTTTCTCGCCGGTGGCCTGGCCGCAGGCAGCCACGGCCGGATCAGGACTGGCCGCAGGCAGCCACGGCCGGATCGGCCTGGCCGCAGCACCACGCCATCGGCCTGCGCAGCAGCCATCTGCTTCTCCTTCTTCTCGCCGGTGGCTGTCCTCGTCGGATATTCTTTGCCACGGCCGGATCGGCCTGAACTGGGGGCTGCCATCTGCTTTGTCAGTTTATTACTTATTGATCTCAGTTTCTTGAATCACTTACAGGTCCTCTATTGTCTATTATTCTTTGTCAGTTTATTAATTACTTACACATAGTGTATTCGCAAGAACCCAGATTTAGCTATCATTCAACCATTAATTTTATCACTTGTAGATCAAATTGCTTAATTCACTTGTACATCTGCTTAATTTTTTATTACTGATCTATGTCACTTATAGATCAAACTGCTACCCCAGATAATCCTGATACACTCCAAAACCAAGAAGTTCTGTTGCCTGAACATTGGTTGTGCCATTTATCTTAAGGTATTATGTTTATGCATTCGCGAGTTATACCTGATTAATGAGTATTTAGACAAAGTAACTCTTGTTTTATAATTTCAGTATTTTGTCCTTCTTAAGCAGTCTTCTTAAATGTGTATATATTCTACCCTGATATAAAATTTTTAAAATGAGAAAAAACCCGAGTTGAGCATGCTTTCTTCATAGCCATAGCGGATATTTCATCTGAGTATTATTTGAGGGGTTTGAATTTTTCTAGTAGGGTCCCATCTTAGTGTTTTGGCAAGTTAGGATTGCAGATATTTTCCTTTTGTTGATCAGATAACTCTTGTTTTGGCAAGTTATTTTAATAATGATAGCATAATTATATTCTATAATATTTTAATTTCATTTATTGTTTTTTTGTATCCCCTCTTTTTTAATGGGAATTTAATATATAATGACCATTAGTTTATCTGATTTTAAACAGACAAAATGGAGAATGAAAGAAGTTGGATGTATAGTAAAAATTTACCAAATCGTGGGGGTTTAACTGATGAATTTATAACTGGATTGTGACAATTTATGATTTTTGCTTCTAGTAATGTTCAGTACATGGATGACAATAAGATAAGGTGTCCGTGTAGAAAATGTCACAATGGAAAAATTTTTCTACACGATAAAGTTGAAGAACATCTATGTAGATTTGGATTTACACCAAATTATTATAATTGGACATGTCATGGTGAACCATTCATAACTGATGAGAATGTTGAGCAAAACATACAAGTTTCAGTTAATGACGATCGTAGTTATTATAATCAGTTAAATCCATATCAGAGGATGGTATTTGATGCAGCAGGTCAGAATTTCATTCCCGATCCTCATGGTGCAAGTTCTAGCTGTCCTCCATCAGTAGAACAAATGTTTACTACTTATACATCACCGTTGGAGGATCCGGGCGAACTACCACATGCTGATGAAACATATCTTCAATTTCAAAATGTGTTGGGTGCTCCTGATGAACCATTATGGGTTGGTTGTGATAGTCATACTAAATTATCTGCCACAGCAAGATTGTTGAATGTCAAGGCAGAATATAATGTGTCGTAAGATTGCTTTAATGATTTTGTTCAAGTTATGAAAGAGTTTTTACCACATGATCACATACTTCCCAATGATTTTTATAGTATGAAAAAATTGGTCAAAGAATTAGGTCTTCCAGTGGAAAGAATTGATGTTTGCAGAGATGGTTGTATGCTATTTTGGGGACATGATGCTGAAAAAGATGTTTGTAAATTCTGTAATCAAGCAAGGTATAAGAGCACCACGCGAAGTCAACAAAGACGTAAAGCATTTAGTCAGCTGTTTTATTTGCCTTTAACTCCAAGGTTACAAAGGCTTTATGCATCTAAGGCAACAGCTGAACATATGACTTGGCATGCAAATCATCAAACAGAAGAGGGGTTAATGTGTCATCCATCAGATGGAGAGGCATGGAAAAATTTTGATAGAATATATCCGGAATTTGCAAAGGAGACTAGAAATATTAGATTAGGGCTTTGTGCAGATGGATTTGCTCCATTTGGGAAATCAGGACGAAATTATTCATGTTGGCCAATTATTTTAACTCCGTATAATCTTCCACCTGGGATGTGCATGAAAACACCTTATATGTTTTTAACATTGGTTGTGCCTGGCCCGAAAAATCCGAAGAAGTTAATAGATATTTATATGCAACCACTGATTGCGGAATTGAAACAATTATGGGTTGAAGGTTTTCCTACCTACGATGTTCATACAAATCAGACGTTTATGTTGAAGGCAGCTCTTCTTTGGACAATAAATGACTTTCTTGCTTATGGTATGCTTTCGGGTTGGAGTACTGCTGGGATCTTAGGATGCCCAATATGTATGGAAAGATCAAAGTCAATCAGATTGAAACATGGGAAGAAAGCTAGTTATTTTGATTGTCATAGACAATTTTTACCACTTGCTCATAATTTCAGAAGGAATAAAAACGAATTCACTAAGAATAGAATTGAAAGAACACCACCACCATTGAGATTAACAGGCGAACAAATTTGGTACCGAGTGGTTAACTTTCCATCTGTTATTGAAGAACCACATGGTATACCATATGAGTATGGGAGAACACATAAATGGACTAAAAAGAGTATATTTTGGTATTTACCATATTGGTTTAATCTTATGCTTCATCATAATCTCGATGTAATGCATATTGAAAAGAATGTTTTTGATAATCTGATTAATACAGTGATGGATATCAATGGAAAAACGAAAGACAATTTGAATGCAAGAAAAGATATGCGACTCATTTGTAATAGACCTACTCTTGATGTTGATGAAAATAGTAGGGGACCAAAGCCAAAGACAATTTATACATTGAATAAGGCTCAGAAAGGTGTTGTTTGTGAATGGTTAAAATCAGTGAAATTTCCAGATGGTTATGCCTCTAATCTTGGAAGATGTGTGGATATGAAGGAATACAAATTGAGTGGTTTGAAAAGTCATGATTGCCATATATTCATGCAGAGACTCATTCCTATTGCTTTTAAAGAAATATTACCAAATTTTGTATGGGGTGCTATTACGGAGTTAAGCATTTTCTTACATGATATTTGCTCAACAGTTTTGAAATATTCGCACATGGAGACATTAGAGAGAGACATTCCGATAATTATGTGTAATTTGGAAAGAATATTTCCACCTTCATTTTTTGATTCAATGGAACATCTTTTGATTCACTTGCCATATGAGGCAAAAGTTGGTGGACCTGTCCATTTCCGATGGATGTACCCATTTGAAAGGTAAAATGCTTATCTTTTATACTTTAACTATCTGATTTCATACAACTTTATTCATTTTAATATATATAATATATCTAATAGAATTTATTTTATTGCCAACAGATTTTTATATCATTTGAAGAAAAAAGTTAAAAATAAAGCACGTGTTGAAGCTTCTATTGTTAATGCATATATTGTCGAAGAAATAACAACTTTTGCGTCATATTACTTTGAGCCTCACGTGCATAGCAAACGACGAAGACCAGGAAGAAATGATGAGGGACCTATTGATCCAAATTTGAAAGCTTTTTTAATTTTTAATTATCTTGGTCGACCAAGTGGACCATGTAAGCAAAGATATTTAACTGACAAAGAATGGCGGGCATCCCAAACATATATTTTACTGAATTGTCCTGAAGTATCATCCTACTATGTGTTAGTATATATTCTGAATATTTTTATATTGTGATTTTAAAAAATCTAATTTGATTTTTTATGTTAGGATTTTTGAAAATTTATATTCTGAATTGTCGCTGGAAGAGTTTGATCGCTTAACTCAAGAAGAGTTAGCGCCATGGTTCAAATCATATGTAAGTAGACATTTTCAAATTTATTTACACATATGAAGACTTTTACAAATTTTTATATTTTAATTTAGGTCCACACTAATCATGCGCACCTTGAACATGATTTATTAATTCATTTGTCATGGGGTCCAAAATCATTAGTACGCACTTGGTCGGCATATTTTATAAATGGATATACTTTTCATACTGAAGAATATGGAAAGGGCAAGACTACAATGAATAGTGGAGTTTGTGTTAGGTCATCCAATGATGGTGATGCAAGTAATGATTTTTATGGTTTGCTGGATGAAATTATAGAGATAGAATATCCAGGTCCAGAAATGCGAGTTATTCTATTCATGTGTCGTTGGTTTGACCCTATCAGAGGGATGAAGGTCCATCCACGTTATAATTTATTTGAAGTTAATCATAAGAGATTGCATAAGAAATATGAACCATTTGTGTTGGCACAACAAGCAATTCAAGTATTCTATGCTTCATATCCCAGTTTGAAACGTGACAAAATTGATTGGTGGGCTGTTTGTAAAACAAAAGCACGGAAAAAAATTGAGGAACGTTGGGAAGACATTGCATATCAACAAGACCAAGTTGGCAATACAAATCAGACTGAGGAGTATATTATTCCAACGTTACGAGATCCCAGCGGAGTAGTGATAAATGTAGATACAAGTGAAATTGATGATGATGATAATGAGGACGAGGAGGAGGACGAGGAGGACGAGGAGGACGACGACGACAACGATGAGAATGACAATGATTATGACGACTTTGATGTTTAATGATGGGTAAGTGTTGTTATTTTAATTTTATAAAAATTTTAATAATTTTTTATCAATTTGGATACTCTTTTTACTTTAAAATTTTTTTATAACTTTTAGTTTAATTAATCTCTTTGTCTTAGTTAGTTACAAAAATGTGTATATATATAGTGTCTCATTACATTTATAAATTTTATTGGTTAATGCTTTGTATTTTTTGCTATGGGAAGAAAGAGATCGGCAAATGGAAAATATGATGCGTCAACAAAATATGATCATGAAATATTTTAAATTAAATTCAGTTCCATTTCAGAATCCTCCATGATGATGGCGATGATGGTGGTGATGATGATGGCGATGATGGAGGCGATTGTGCTGCGTGATTTTCTTTGGTAAGAAGATTTGTTATTAGATTTTTTTTTTACTATTTTTTAATATAGTTAAATATTTACTACTGTCGTTTGTAAATGATTAGCTAGCCAGTTGTAATATTACAACTTGTAGAGAGCCTACTTTAGTTTTCTAGGAAAGGTGTATTCAAGCTTTAGGACTTTTCCATCCTTTTTAGCTATTTTCCATACTTTAGTTTGTCTCGGGGAGTGACATAATGTCTCCCTATGGTCTAAATGGAGATTAGTTTAGCTTCCTAACAGCAGGCTGGACTAAAAATCAACATTCAGCGATTCCTGTATCTTCAAACATTTTCTCAGCTTTAGCTCTCTGATTCTTTTCCTGTTATCAATTGAAAGAATAATATCCCTTCACATCCTCAGTAACACTCTCATTATCAGCTAATTAACATCCTAGAAGTAATAATATATGAAAATGTGTATCAGTTGGCACTGTAAGAGTCTCTGGATTCTAGATTTCTCATATTACAGTTTCAAAACATTGAATTGAAAGGAATTTTGGATTGAAGTATGAAGAATTAAGATGGGTAAAAGAGTTTCATTTAGCTCTGGAATAACTGAGCTTCAATTCAAAGCAAGGCTGATCAGGATCAACATCAGGAATTGACACAAAATAGTTTCGGTTTCCTCTCTTTTTTTTTTTACTGATTTGATCTCTGATTTCTGAATAGGTTTCTCTAGATGACTTAAGAACTTGATTCCTATCGCATGGGTGAAGAACCCATTCATCCTACAACAATTCCACGTTAAATTGCAACTTATGTAAGCCTTCTTACCCACTGATTCCTTTTCTTCTATACCTGCACTGCAACTTATCTAGAAAATTCAGAGATCAAGATCACTAGGGTTGCAAGCTTTGGATTCATGGCAGGATTGACTAAAAGTGAGCCCTAGTTTTTTTTTCAGACTTGAATTTTGAAGATTTTAGCTTAACAAAGATTCTCATTTGGCACCAAAACAATAGGAGGCTTGAATTCAATTCGTTTCAGATCAGAAGACAACTTGAAAGATTGGCACAAATTGTCACATTTCCTGTATTTTTCTCAGTGCTGCGGCTTAAAGCATTCTTTATTTCTGCATCTTTTTTTAAAAAAAAATCTCAATCCAACATCCCTTGGAGGTCGGCAATAAGAATTCCATCTTAGCAAATCTGAATTTCTAGAAATACAATTCAATTCCTGCAATTCAGTTTCAGATTTCTGAATTGTTTCCATGAGAAACTTCAGGCCTATCATTGCCATAAGTAACAATCTTGAGTTACAGATTCTCCTCTTAGATTCCTTCTGTTCAGGAGTTTGTAACACAAACTCAGCACGCTTTCAGTTTCTGATTTCAGACTTCAATGAGATCTAAAAATTTAGGCAAGCGTAGGAGCTTAACTTGATGTTATTGGAGTCATGGACTGCAATCCTAGCTCCTGCAATTCAATTCTCACATTTTGTTACAACTTCAGATTTGTTCCCAACTTCCAGATCCATTTCTACACTTTAAATTTCTAACTTATGGAGCTTGGATAAAGAAGAATAACATTTATCAATGAGAAATAAGAAGTTTACTTGAGTTTCTAAATAACAAGGAAGCTACACAAAGTGTTTGGCACACAACTAATACAAACTGATACACAAACTGCTACCCTACAATCAATCTGGCCAGTCTTCACTATTAAATTCTCTAAAGTTGCATTCTTTGAAAAATAGAAGGCTTAGGAAGGAGAGAAGACACTTGACAGTAGAAGAATAAGATCTTCACTTGCCCTTAATTTTGAGGTAGACATGCATGCTTGGTTTACAGAAACAGGATATTAGTGTCTGTATATGGAGCTTATATAAGATTGTTCATGGAATTTCTAGCTTATTAGTCCCACCTGAGAGCCATGTTAACAAACTTATATATTCTTGTTGTCCATCACTTCTGATGCTCTGATCATTTTAGATGTGTCAATTTTACTTTCTTTTTCCTTTGATTTTGTTCTTTTTGGCTCGATAGTATTTCAAGTATTGACTTTATTGCTTTTCCACTATTTCAACCAGGAAATGACGTCGAGAAATTTCTCATGTTTGATAATTGACAACATTATTGTACAACAACAAGAAGATATTGTTGAAACAAAGCTCGCTTTTGGAGTTAGCATCATTGAAACTGATTGTGAGGTTGATTTTGCACCATCCCTTGATTATAAAGAGCCATGGTAGCCACAGACTTCGGCTCTTAGAAGCAAGGCATCAGTTCAAGGTTCAATTGAAGCTACCCATGTTTGTTCTCGAGACATTAGACATTAGCATGTTTGAATATTTTATTTCGTATTTGTTGGTACTATTTGCATGTATTTGAATGACTATTTTTGAATGTATTTGTTGGTACTAATTTTATTTGGTGTTTGTTGGTATTATTTTCATGTATTTGAATGACTACTTTTGAATGTATTTGTTGGTAGGAATTTTATTTGGTGTTTATTTTTAATTAGTATGTTGGAAGTTATCTGATGTATAAAAATTATTTGAAAAAAAAATTATTTTTTTAAATATTTTTAAAAATTGCGACGAATTTTGCAATAAAAAATTTCGTTGCAAACTTATCATAAATCTAGACTGAAAACATATTCGTTGCAGAATTTGTTGGAAATCTGCAACAATTTTTATTCGTTGCAGATTTGCGACAAAACCTGTTCGTTGCAGAATTCGTTGGAAATCTGCAACGAAATTTTTCGTTGCAGATTTGCGACAAAAATTGTTCGTTACAGAATTCATTGGAAATCTGCAATAAATTTTATTCGTTGCAGATCTGCGACAAAAAATGTTCGTTGCAGAATTCGTTGCAGATCTACGAATGAATTTGTTGCAGAATTCGTTGCAGATTTATATTAAATATGCAGATTTGTGATGTAAAAAATTTAACTATGTTTGTTGCAAATCTGCAATGAAAAAAAATTCGTCCCAAATTTCGTTGCAGATTGGCAACGAATTAAATGTCGTAAATTTGCAACGAAAGTTTTTCGTTGCAAATTGGCGACGAAGAAAATTTGTTGCAAATTTCGTTGCAGATTGGCAATGAATATTATTTGTCACTGATCTGCAACGAATTTTTTTGTCGCAAATTTACAACAAAACTTTTTTGTCACAGAATTTGTTGCAGATTTGCAACGAATTTTTTATAGTTTGACCCAAAATTTGGCTACGAGATTTAGCAACGAAAATATTTTCGTTGCTAAATTTGTCGCCAAATTATTTTGCAACGAATTTTTTTTTTCAAAATTCGTTACAAATTTTGTTGCAGATTCATTATTTTTTTGTAGTGTATGAGGTCGGTTACTGCGCGGACTCTGCCCCAGCCCCGAGGAGAGTTCGGGGTTTACACATGCCACCACTCCCGAAGTGCTCTCGGGGCCTAATCTCCCGGGGTGTTCCCGAGAGGGATCTTCAGCTGCCCTTCCCGGACGCGTCTCCCTCGGGGCTTCCAGGGACCACAGACGAAGGGTCGCTTCAGCCTACGACCATTGTGTTGGGCAACTTCTTCATCCCTTGTCTTGACTAGGGCTTGTTTAACCCTATTAGCAGTAATAAAAATGAATACTCAAATGGATGTGATTTTGTTATTGGTGAATAGGTTGTTGAGGCAATCTATGATCCAAGGGATCATGTGTTTTGATGTTTGAGCAAAGGGTTTAAGTTAGGTTCACTGTATTTGATATGTGTATGTGAGTGTGCAGGTTCTGCAGGATACATATAGACTTAGCTTAACGACTTTGAGTCCAGTGAAGGATGGTGCATCAATTGGATTGTGGACAAGGCAGCAACGATGAGCTGAGGGAAGCGCATTTCGAGGCATACATGAAAGATGGCATGTGGAGACAAGTTGCGGGCTTGTATGCATCCGAGGGACGACAACCAAAGTCGAAGAACGCTTGAAGGCAACAGATCAAGGTTACAAGAAGTGTCAAGTGAGTCGTGAGGTCCAAGTGCGAGTGAAATATACTCAGGATGGGAAACCCTAAGTTTAGGGTTATACCAATCAACTGGTATGGGATCAGCCGACTGGTAGAGGTCACAGAAAGATCAGTCGACTAATATTCTGTGCAGCCGACTGGTGTCGGCTGGGAATTCAAAAGTTGGGTTGTAACGTTCGGATTCGGCTGGATCAGTCGACTAGTGTTGGAACCAGTCGACTGGTAACGGCTAGTTTAGCCACAAGCTCTATTTAAGGGAGCTCGGTTAGGCTGGCTAGGGTCGATGAAATTGGTCTTGGTTAAAGGCCAATTAGTAGTCTAAGTGCTCTTGTGTCTTGTTAAGTTTGTGATGAGGTTTCTCCACCCACAAGGAGCTACGCGAGCTAGCCGGAGACTTTCCAAGGAGTCATCCGATAGATCGGGATCGTCCACCTTACGGGTAGCTGTGGAGTAGGCATTTATTTTCGAACCACGTAAATCGGTTTGCCTCTTCTTTGTATTGGTTTTAGTTTAATTATATTCCGCTTGCACACTAACACGTGTAGGAAGAACAGAACCAACGATTAGAGGGTGACGAGTTATTCACCCCCTCTAGCTGAGCCATCGATTCAGTACAAGTGGTATCAGAGCAGTGGTTGCTCTCTATTGGACTAATCGCTGAGGAAGCACAAGATGGTCGAGTTTATAAGTCCACCAAAATTTGAAGGAGGAGATTTTTCTTGGTGGACGAAAAGAATGGAGATCTTTTTCAAGACGGATTGGGACACAAGTATGGTTATCGAGGAATCATTTGAAGTCCCAAGAGACAAGCATGGGAAGAAGCTTCGACCAAGATATTAGATCGAGGAGCAACAATCACGATCAAAGGCAAATTCAAAGGTAATATCGATATTAGTTGATATTTTGCCTTCTAATATGATTAGTCGTGTAGGGGAATACAAGAATGCCCATGATTTGTGGAGCAAAGTCAAAGTGGTTCTAGGGGAAGAACCAAAGCCTACACAAGAAGAAGAACCCAAGGAGATGAGTTTAATAGTCCAAGAGGAGGAGAAGGATCAATCGAATGAGGAGGTGAGCTCAACATCCGAGGAGGAGATACAAGAAGAAGTATCGTCCATCTCCTTAAGTGAAGTGGCACAAGATGATGAGAGATCATCTATATCATCCAAGGTTGAAGAGAAAGCCAAGACAAATAAAGAAGAAATCTTGGAAGTCAACCTTGCAACCATCTCCACCAAAGCAAAATCAAAAGACCACATCATTTGCTTTGGATGCAATGGGAAGGGACACTACAAGGAAAAATGTCCATTAGGTAAGAAAAAGGAGGTAAACTCTAAACCCAAGTCAATTCTTTTAAATTCTAACATAGGTTGTAAGGAAAAGAAGGAGAAGAAGCACATTAGATGCTTCATGTGTGATGAGCAAGGACACTATCACACGAAGTGCCTAAGGAGTGGAGAACTCAAGAAATTGGTGCATATGAAGAAATGGGAAAAGAAGGAGAAAAAAAGAGCTCACATCCAGGGGAGCTACAAAGGTAAGGGAGGTAATCCCTAATTTGAAGAGTAATTCAAATTTTAATTTCCCCATGTATGCTATAAATAATTGTCATTATTTACGCATACATAATTATGGTTTTAAATATCATGATAGGAATAGGGTTAATAATGCATATCAAAACCCTAGGAAATCATTTCATGATAAAACCATGAGACCTAATGACCAAGGCATTAATCCCAGGAAAGGGAGACACATGCTTAGAATGGTTAGGTCTAGGAATACCCTTGGTGGACATGCTGACTCTAAATTTAAAAACCTAGAAAGGAAAAAAATCAAGCTTTGAGGAAAAAGCTTGAGAAATTGGTGAAAACCCTAGATAGATTCACTATTAGATCTAAGGGGTTAAATATGGGGTTGGGGAGCCAAAAACCTAACAATGATAGATCGAGTTTAGGATACCGATCTAAGTCATCCAAGACCAATGAAAAGGTATATGTTATGGTAGCATATAATTATAGTAAGGATGAGAAGTCCAAATATGACAAGGGAGTGTCATTTAAGGGAAATAAAATATTAGCCAAGGACAATGTGTCCAAGGTTAAGGGAAAGAATAACTTAACCAAAGACAAGACATCTAAGGTTAAGAAGGTTAGGTTTGTAGGTCAAGAATCACCGGAGGTATACTGGTGTGACCTTGTATAGATGAGTCACCTAGAGAAGTGGCTAAGGCTAAGAGCTCAAGGGGGAGCTGAAAGAGTCAATTTGGGACCTATGGTCAATGGATCTCAAGTGGTTATTACTTGGGAGTCTAAATGAACCATTTAGTGTGTCAAAGGGTTTAGAGACAGATTTGAGTCTCAACCATAGGGACTTGACACTTTTAGATTGAGTTTCATGCATGAAAATATGACATTGGAGTTATATTGCATGAAAATTAGTTTTTGATGTATAGATGTCATATAAACTAATGCTAGGGATGCATTATGGTTTTGTATGAACAAATATATCAAGAGGAAGCCAAAACTAGGACTTTAGGTCAAGGTTCAATTGAACCATTTAGCTAGTTTTGGATTTTATTTTAATCTTGGGATTAGTGATAGATACATTTTTAAATATTTTTTTTCCAAGTAGACACGGGTACCACAAATCTCTCCACAAAATTTAGAATTTTTTGGAGAGTTATGGAATTAGTTATGCATTTCTGAAATTGGATTCAGAATATAGAAAAGGTTGATTTCTGAGTATCAGTCGACTGATAATTCTATGAGTTTCTTTTTGATAGAGATCAGTCGACTGGTGACTGTCTTAGTCAACTAATACATGCTAAAATTATTTTCAACACAGTCAAAAAGTGTCCTAATGATGTCAAACATGTATATAATCTTATGGGGGTTAATACACAATGTTTATCATCATTAGAGGGTAAAGAATTCAATGATTGGAATATTGTTGGAGTTTTTTTTTGATGTGTGACAAAGGGAGAGAAGTGTTAGGTTTAAGTAGGAAACCAAACATGCCTTTGCAAGAAATTTTAGCTCAAGGGGGAGCTTAGGTGAAGGGGGAGCATTATTGCTCATGTATCGGCAAAGGGGAGCCTTGTGATAGGTTTTTAAAAAGCCCTTAGTAAGTCCAAATGTAGGGGGAGGCTTGGAGAGGTTCTTGAAAAACCTTTTGATAAAAATCCTAACTCATTGAGGAGTTTAGGTGTTGGGGATGCCTTGTGATAAGATTCATGCATGTTTGCATTACATTGTATGATTGCATATGCATTGGCGGTGTAAGTCTAAGATGTAGCCTTGGCAACGTAAGTCTAAATGTTTTAGCATTTGTATTTGCTATTTGTTTTCCTAACTTAAACGTATTGTAAAAAATTAAAAAGGGGGAGATTGTTGAGACAATCTATGATTCGAGGGATTATGTGTTTTGATGTTTGGGCAAAGGGTTTAAGTTAGGTTCACCTTTGTATTTGATATGTGTATTTGAGTGTGCAGGTTCTGCAGGATACATATAGACTTAGCTTGACGACTTTGAGTCCAGTGAAGGATGGTGCATCCGATGGATCGTGGACAAGGCAGCAACGATGAGCCGAGGGAAGCGCACTTCGAGGCATACACGAAAGATGACATGAGGAGACAAGCCGCGGGATTGTATGCATCCGAGGGATGAGAGCCAAAGTCGAAGAAGGCTTGAAGGCAACAGATTAAGGCTACAAAAAGTGTCAAGTGAGTCGTGAGGGTTCAAGTGCAAGTGAAATATACTCAAGATGGGAAGCTCTAAGTTTAGGGTTATACCAATCGACTGGTATGGGATCAGTCGACTGGTAGAGGTCATAGAAAAATCAGTCAATTGATCTTCTGTGCAGTCGACTGATGTCGGCTGGGAATTCGAACGTTGGGTTGTAACGCTCGAATTCGGCTGGATCAGTCGACTAGTGTTGGAACGAGTCAATTGGTAACGGCTAGTTTAGCCACAAGCTCTATTTAAGGTTTGGTTGGCTAGGGTTGACGAAATTGGTCTTGGTTAAAGACCAATTAATAGTCTAAGTGCTCTTGTGTCTTGTTGAGTTTGTGGCGAGGTTTCTCCACTAACAAGGAGCTACGCGAGCTAGCCGGAGGCTTTCCGGGAGTCATCCATCGATGGATCGGGATCGTCTACCTTACGGACAATCGTGGAGTAGGAGTTTATCTCCGAACCACGTAAATCGGTTTACCTCTTCTTTGTGTTAGTTTTAGTTTAATTATATTCCGCTTACATACTAACACCTGTAGAAAGAAGAGAACTGACGATTAGAGGGTGACGAGCTATTCACCACTCTAGCCGGGCCATTAATCCTGTACATAGGTATCAAAGAAGTCAAGACCTTCCTTTTATTTGAATCCCATTGTCACAAGTCTTGCCTTATGCTTATCAATAGTTCCATGGACGTTATATTTTTTTCTTTAGAATCCATTTACATCCTAAAAGCATAATTCTAAGTGGAATATCTATCAATTTCTAAGTATGATTTTGCATGATAAAATTTATTTCATTATTTATGGCTTCTTTCCAAAATGAGCCTTAGAACTTGATAAGACTTCACTTATTGTCCTTGGTTCATTTTTCAACATTTAAATCATAAAATTATGACCAAATAAATTTACTATTTTGGCCCTCTTACTATATCTTGGTTCTTTATTATTTTCAAGATTATCTATATTCACAGTTTCATAAATTTTTTATTTAAACTTTTTCTTTCTTCTCATAAGGAATTTTCATAAGAAAAAATATCTTCAAAAACTATAACATTCCTTGATTCAATTGTTGTTCCGATATGTACATCAAGAATTGCTTATTTATGTATAAAAAATCGATATGCGCTACTATTATTAACATATCCAATAAAAATGCAATTGATTGTTTTAATCCTATCCTGATTTGCTTTGGCTTATGCACTTCTACCTTAGCCAAACACCCTCACAATTTCAAATATTTATAAGAAGGCTTATGACCCTTCAATAACTCATAAGGATTTTTTTTTTTGGGAGAGATTTTATTAAGAATATAGTTTATTGATAAAATATCTCCCCTTGTAAATTCTGAGATAAGCCCAAATATATCAACATAGCATTCATGATCATTTTATTAAGAGTTCGATTTTTATACTCAACAATCTCGTTTGATGGAGGAGAGTAAGGAGTCATCGCTGCTTAATGAATAATGTTAGATTTTAAACAAAATTCATCAAATGAACTACTATATTCTCCTCCTCGATCACTTCGAAATCTTTTAATTCGTTGACTAATTTGATTCTCAATTTCATTCTTATAATCTTTTAATGCTTCTAAGGCTTCATCTCTGTCTTTTAATAGATACATATAACAATATCTAGTACAGTCATCAGTATGACATATTTTCCGCCCCGGGACTATGGTGTAGTGGAAGGGCATCAAGTTGTCACCCAAACACCAGTGGTTAGATCCCTAACTACGATGTATTTTATAGAAAATTTTCCTCCAAATGAGGCGTACAACCATGGGATGCTGGGCTTCTGGACCACCCGCCGCGAGCACTTTCCTATTTACCCTGACGACCGATGAAAAACTTTTGTGGGATCGAACCAGTCACCCCAAGTTCACCTCTTACCTAGTTAATCTCTTTTTTAGTGCAGTAATCAATAAAAAAAAACAAAGTACTGTGTGCCTACTTTAGTTTGCACAAATTTTAAATCATGTGTCACTATGAATTAACTCTAGAGGGGTCGTGTTTCTTTCACTGAATGGAGAAATGACTTTGTCATTTTAACCTCAACATATATTTCACATTTATGTATTAGCTCAATATTAAATATTGACAATAAATTTAAATTGATAAGTCATCACAAAGTATTATAATTTACATGTCAAACCCTAATATGTCATAAATTAGAGCATTAGGTCAAATAAGTAGAATTTATAATTTTATTGTCAATGAAGTCATGGTGTCTAACTATTACATTCATTTTGAATAGATCATTTTCCATGTATAGTTTATTTGACTCAAATTTGACAAGAGTCTACCCTAACACTAAATTCTTCCGGATGTCAAAGACATGAAACACATCAATTAGTATCACTTCACTTCTTTGTCTGACGTCATTTTCAACACCACCTTATCAAGACTAATAATGTTGAAAGTTACAGAATTTCCCATGATTAGATGTCTCCCATTAATAGGGGTATAAGTTGAAAACTGAGCCTTGTCAGAGCAAATATGTCATGTAGCACTAGTATCGGCCCGCCACTGCCTTGGATTGTTCACCAAATCGACTTCAAATACAACGACAACAAGTATAAATTTGACAAGTCTATTAACACTGACTTATCTTCAGTCATGTGTACTTGTATGACTTTCCTTGGACATCGGCAATATTTGGCTTTGTGATTCGATTTGCCATAATTGTGACATGTTCCGTGGAATCTCTTGGCCTTCCCTTGACTTTGTCTTTTACTGGAATACTTTCTCTTCTTGCCAGAGTTTGATTCTATCAAATTTGTCTAAGCATAATTAGACATTTTTATTGATTCTGATTGCTTGCGATTGTTTTCTTCAGTTGCATCCTTACAATTAGATCTTCAAGTCTTATCTCCTTTCGCTTGTGCTTTAGATAATTTTTGAATTCCTTCCATGAAGGTGAAAGTTTGTCCATTATCGCGGCAACTTAAAATAACTCATTCATTGTTATGCCCTCGACATATAGATTATGTAGGATCAATTGTAACTCTTGAATTTGAGTCGTCATGATTTTGGAATCAATCATTTTGAAGTCTAAGAATTTACTAACGATGAATTTTTTTAATCCGACATCTTCTATTTTGTATTTCCTTTCGAGACGTACTCATAACTCCATTGTAGTTGACATTAGACTATACACATTATATAACGTATTGTCCAAACTATTGAGGATATAATTTTGACATAAGAAGTCACTATATCCTCAAGCATCATATGCCACCCTTTTTTCTTTATCAATCTCATCTTGAGATATGGAAGAAACATCTTCATGTAAGAACCTTGAAAGGTTTAATATGGTTAGGTAAAACAATATCTTTTGTTGTCATCCCTTGAAATCAGTACATCTAAACTTCTCACCATGCGTCGTGGAACAAGAGCTGTCAATGATGAATCTATCAAGATTGCATAGAAATTCATCTTAAAATTGTTGGATTTGGTGGCGGTGTTGCAATCTGAGCGCGGGCAGAATGATGATATAACACTGTTTAGGCGAAGTCGAAGCTAGAGTTGAGCTCTATCACTTTAAGATGAATTTGCCCTGCACATGGTGCTCACGAAACACGACAATAGTCTCCCAAGACACGATTTTATTTTCCGATAGCAACACTACAAATTGCAAGACCTCCGAACTGAAGAAGTTTCATGAACCCAACCCCCCACCCAAAATACAAGGATGGAATACAATGCTTGCTTTGCTTTGGAATGGAAGGAATAAAATGAGAATGCAAGAGATCTTATTTATACAAGGGGCAGAAGAACATATTGGTTCAATTAGATCTCATTCATCCAACTTGAATTGGATGATCTAGATCACATTCCTTCCCAAGGAACACAATGCCTCTCCATTTAGATGCTTTATAATTGAAATCAATGGGTGAGATTGAGCCATCCGAAGAGGCACTCATGCCTTCTCATTTGGATGAATCTGATTTGTTTATCTTAATCTGATGATCCAAATTGAGTCATGTCATCCATTCATTTGTAGACCCGCCCACAGGCCGTGTCCAACCCGGACCCGTAACCGGGTCAACAGGCAATCGACCCGTTGACCCGGTTAGTCGGGCCAAACCAAAATCAGCTCGGCCCATTGCCGAGCTAGTTCCAGTTCAAGCTTATATAAACTGCTGAACCGATGATTTAGTTCAGCTGTTTTTATTTTATATATATATATATATATATATATATATATATATATATATATATATATATATATATATATATATATATATATATATATATATATATATATATATATATGTGAAACTGATATTCAAATTAGAGTCTAATTCTAAGGGAAACAACTTAGCCAATTACGTTATAAATATTTATATTTTTATTTACTAGTTAATTATTTAATAACTTGTCTATTTTATTATATTATTAATTTAAAAATAGAGACTTTTATTTATTTCTTAATTAATTTAAGATTATTTATCTCTAAATAATTTTATATATAATTAATTATTTAATAACTAATTAATATTTTTTAAAATATAATTATTATCTTAATAAATTCAACAATAATTGAGTCCGACAAATAATTTTATATAAAAAATAATATAATAATTTTGAACCGTGAAAAATCATAACAAACCGTGAACTATAACCGTTTTAAACGATTAAGATTAAGGGTCGACCTCTGTCGAACCACTGAACCGAATTATCGAACCATCAATTTCGAACTGTAATCAGGTCTATTCATGTGATTTCTCATTCACACACTGATTGATTCCAAACCAATTTTCCAACCGATACAACCAAAACAGATTTAATCGAACATATGCAACAAGACATGTAGTCTTTAGACGACATTCTGATGGCTCATACATATGCAATTAAAGAGTGTCTCACGAGGAGCAATAGATTACAGGTTCTGATAGCTCATAGATGTGTAGCTGTACATATGCATATATTGGATATGTATCTAAATTTGAAAGAATTGTATTGCATGACAACTACCTGAATTATTTGGATAGAGATAAATAATCATGTGCATGGTGACAACTTTGATATATTTGAAAATTAAAATGCAACATGACTGTAATAGTTATCATACAATACAACATGTTAAAACTAAACCTAACCTGACTCAACAGGTATAAACTTAACCAAAAAATTTAAAAAGAGAGACCAATATCAATCTCCTGCTCAGCAACAAGTGGAGAGACCAGGAAGAATAGAATTTTGAAAGTTGATGGTGACACAAAAGAAGAAACCTTGCTGTGGATTCAGTCGATTGGTCCATGGTGTGATTGGGAAGAAGAATGCACCTTGATGCACTTAGACTCAGAGCTGACATTGAATGAGAAGTTTTTTTAATGAATCTTTATACACTATTCGCCAATCTAACACACAGTGCATAGATCATTTGAGCTCACCTATACAGAACTTTTCTCTTCAGCATCCGAAACAACTGAAGGTGTGTTTTTCTTTGCGTCCTTCATTTTCCTCAATGCTTCCCTCAAGCCCAAAACAATAAACAAGTTTGTGAAAGTGAGCAATGACTCCGCGCCACCGTGCAACCAATCGACATTTGACAATGAGGTTCCATAATGCACCTTTGCTGATACAAGACATTATTGGTTTTGGATGAGAACTAACTTGAATTAAATCTTGGATCAGAAAGATAGGAGGAGAGTAGAGAAATTACCATATATTCCAGCGGGTACTTAATTTTTGAAGATGGAACATATGCATCCAACAAAGAACACAAGTTAGATGTACTAATTTTATACTCTCTGTCTTCATCTGAAGTAAAAGATGACGATGATGATGATAACTCTACCAGAGCTAAGAAAAATGAAGGCATAAACTAGCAAACATATGATGCAAAGAGTATAAAAGATTCAAATTTCCACCAAAATATAATTGTGATCTACGAAGAGTCCAATATGGATCAAAACAGCCTGAAATTTCACAATTATGAGGTAAAATGATTCCGTACTAGTGGCTCCGACGAAAGCGAGCAAGAAATAGAAGCCGAAAAGGGTGAGTTTGGGCGCGGTGTTGGATTTGGTGATGTAATAGAGGAAGCCCAAGTAGGGGAAGAGGGATACGGCGAAGAGCTGGGAGGCGACGCTCTGGGAGTCGAGAGTGGGAGCCCATGGGTCGACCGGCAAGAGCCCGCACCGGGCACCGAAGCCGGCGGTGCTGCGGGTCACACGGCCGCCGCCGGGCCGCCGGTTATTGCAGGATAAAAGTTGATGTAGAGAAGAAGAAGGTGGTGGGCGCCGTGAAGGGGGAACAGGCGTCGGGGCAGAGAGAAGGTTGAGGTAGCGGCCGGCGACGGCGGTAGTCATCTCGATCTGAGAACGGTGAACGGCAAAACAAGCACTGGATTAACTATTTTTTATTATCCACATATATTTTTTTTTAAAATTTTCATTAAAAATGAGTAGCGGGCATGGGCCAACCGGGCCGGTGCCCAGACCTGGGTCCAGACCCGATAACGCATTTCCTCTTAATAAAGCACAATAGGGAAGAAGGATCCAGAACCCGCCAGACATAGCTCGAAAGAACGACCGAGCGCGATGGCGGCGCCACCGTCGGATCCGTTGGGCCGGCCGGAGGAGGCGTGGGCGAGGACGGCGAAGTGGCCCAACCCGCCGGACCCGTGCAACCCGGACTCCGCTGTGCTCCGCGAGCAGTGGCAGTACGCCTCCCGCAGGTTCAGCCGCTGGTCCGCGCGCGCCTGGGGCACCGCCTTCCTCGCCGGCCTCTCCCTCTTCGCCGCCGGATGGATGGTGAAGGGCGCCAACCCCGTACTCGACCACTCCGCCGCCACTGACTGCACACCGCCGACGCCCTCTTCCGATCGTGCCTAGGTTGATCCCGTGGTTTCTCTTCTGTCTGTCTGTCTAAGGGCCTGTATGTAGAGCAGCTCTATATGTGAAACGAAATAAAGAACTTTTTCTGATCAAAATCTTCTACAAATTCTAGATGATTCTGTCGAGAAGTGAAGAGCGGTTCTCACTCGGATGACTTGGTCTGACTAAGACGACCCGGTCTACCGTAGCACACGTGGGGGGGGGGGGGTCGGACTCGGGCTTAACCGCGAGTCAGATTTCACTCACTCGGGTCGGACCAGAATGGAGCACTCAAAATGGAGTTGAGGTTGCAAAATGACAGCGATCTCCTCTTTTGAGCTCAAAGGGGGGTTTATATAGGGGGAAGGAAGCTCTCTATCATGTCAGAACTGTCTTATCTCATTAAGGATGGGTCAGTTGGCAGACTGAGCTCCTGACAACTTTAGTTGCTTTGTGAGATTGCCACAGCTGCCTAACAATCTGTCTAAATTGCCTGCTCTGATCTTCATTAATGCTTGGCGGCTCTGTCAGGTAATGATTATGCTAGAGGTCTGACACACTATTATTGAGGAGGTGGCTCAATAATTGCTTATGTTCACTCGACCAGCTCACCTTAACTTACAGCCTGGGTCAGTCAGATGAGCTTAGGTCTTGAGTCATCTCCATTCATGGGGTGGCCTCGGGTCGTCCAGCAGGAGACATCCGAGCCGAGTGATCGACCTCGGAGGCTCGACCCTGAGTGGCCGACCCCGAGTGACCAGCTTCTCGTGGCCGACCTCGGCGGAATGACTTCGGAGGCCCAACCCCGAGTGGGCGACCCCGAGTGACCCGCTCCTCGTGGCCGATCTTGGATGGCCGACCTCGGGTCGTCGATCCCGAGTGAACTACCTCGGGCGACCGACCTCGAGCATCTGCATCCGAACCCCGAGTGACCGACCTCGGGTCGCCGATCCAGAGTGAATTACCTCGGGCGACCGACCCCGAGCATCTGAATCCAAACCCCGAGTGGCCGATCTCGGGTCGCCAATCCCGAGTGAATTACCTCGGGCGACCGACCCCGAGCATCTGAATCCGAACCCCGAGTGGCCGACCTCGGGTCGCCGATCCCGAGTAAACTACCTCGGGCGACCGACCCCGAGTATCTGAATCCGAACCAGAACCCTACCTGCCTCGACCTCTACCCTTACGGTTGAGGCTCAGGTCTGGCTCATTGGACCGAGGTCAACCCGGCCTAACTTTCCTTGACCCAGGTCAGACTCGCTTGAACCCGACTGGGCCTCCCGTCCTCCTCGAAAACCACTCGCCCGGATCACAAGCCTCCCCTTCAAGTCTAGTCGAAGGAGGCGCATAGTCCGACTGACTAGGCTCCTGGTCCGGTCGGCTAAATCCTTCTTCCCATCTCCGAGCGTCGCCTTGTGCTCCCAATCCTTGTCCTTAAATGCCAAATCTTATGTCAAATCACCTATTAATGCGAGGCCACGTGTCCCCTTCCGACTGGGAGCCTCTGCCACCGAAGCGTCATCAGTATGGCTCGTGCGGTGACAGGGAGAAACTTCGAGACCTTGGGAAATGGCAGGAGATGGACGACCAGGATCTAAGCCTGCCTTTTTCTCCTTCTGCATCCAACGGTCCTCCTCGCTTTGATCGCAGTATAAATAGGTTCACCCCCTCATTTTACCCTTCTACATTCTATCTCCTGCCTTTTCCTCCGCTCTCGTCCGACCTCCGCCGCCCGACCTCCGTTAGCTCCGGCGACCAGTGTTTCCGGCGAACCTAATCCCTAGGTATTCCTTTTCTCTTCTGAGTCTTTTCCTTGTATTTCCCTACCTCATCTTGATGGCCGAGTCATCTTCCCCGCCCGAGGCGTGGTACTTGACTACCCGCTCGTCCCTAACTCTGGGTCACCTAGAGACCCTGCGCATAGACTACCAGATTCCCGAGGACCACTTATTAGCCCTTCCCGACCGTCGGGCTCCACCCCATCAACCCCCTCTAGACTATTTCACCATTTTCTCAGACCAGTTACAGGCCGGGTTGCGTTTTCCTCTTCACCCGTTCTTCCATGCGGTCTGCCGTTACTTCCAAGTGTCCTTGTCCCAACTAGCACCCAACTCCATTAGGATTTTGTGCGGCACCGTGATCATCTTCACGGCCTTTGAAATCCCCCTTGAACCCCGGGCCTTCCATTACTTTTATTATCTTAAAAAACAAGAACCCGGTAATTTCTACTTCCAGGCTCGGATCAAGTCTGCTTTCTTAGAGAAAGTTCCTTCTTCCAACAAAGGGTGGAAATCTCTTTTTTTTTTACGTTAAGTCTGTCCCGCCCCCAACCTGGTCTACCGAGTAGGTAGAAGACCTTCCTAATCAGCCTCCCATGCCCAAGAATCTCCGCTCGGAGCCAGACTACCAGTTAGCCTTCTCTAAGCTCGGGGGAACTCGCGTCCATGCAGGCAAGCTACTGACCGAGGCCATGCTATATCTTTTTCAACTGAGTCAGATTCCGACAGAGCTACCCGGCACCCTGGGTAAGTTCTTATCGGGTCCCTAAATTTATTAATGCTAACTAAAACTTTTTCTTTGTTGCAGCTGAGGTCATGTACGACGCCCTGGTCACCGACATATTGGCCTTGGAAGAAGAAACTTTGGAAGCCCTAGCTGCAAACCTATTGGCTAATCGAGCGGTGCCTCTGATAAATGCTGTCCCGGTTCCTGAGCGGCCGGAGGCCGGGGAGGACAACTTAGAAGCTGACCTTCCGGCTGGGGGCTTGGATGCGGCTCCCCAAGTGGTGGACGAAGAGCCGGCTAGACAAGCAGAAAAGGAGGAGGTGGAGCAGCCGGCTTCCGAGAGCCTGGTGCGGAAACGTCGCCAGGTGACTGTCTCCCTGGGTACACCTTCGGCCCAAGGAGTAGCTTCAGGAGGTCAAGCTGCATCGACCCCTCATCCCGACCGCGCATCATTCGGCACTCGGGCCTTGGCTTCCGGCTCGGTCCCCCCTCGGCCAAGAACCTGGGACTCGGCTCCGACCGTACCTCACTCGGGGGCCTTGGCGTCTTCCTCAGCAGTGCCCCGTTCAGGGGCCTCGACCTCGGGCACTGCCCCCTCTCTGTCGGCCCCCGAGACAGATGCCATTGGGGCTGATGCCGTAGAAGCCCTTCTATCAATGCACTCACTGCCTCGATCAATGGTGGACATCCAACTCCCTTCTGCGACCACCCTGACCCAGATAGTCCAACCTCAGCCACTCAATCTGCATGGTCGGTTGGTCGCCAGCTGGGACCAAGGTCGGGCCATGACATCCGAGAAGAATCCAATGAGCTTGGCTGACAGCTTCTTCATGGATGCAACTCAGGTATATCTCCCTTTCTCTTGGTTATTTCTATTTATACTTATGACACTAGTATCCTTGCGCAGCATTGGGTGGCGAGCCAGTCGGTCGCCCAGTCCCTGGTCACCAACATCCGGGGATGCTGAGCAGCAGAGATGAAGGTCAAGGAGCTAGAAACCAAACTAGCCCATTGCACCATCCCCCTGGGCGACGAAGGTCTGGACTGCCTACGCTCGGAGATAACTACTCTGAGGCTACAATTATCGAAAGCGGATGCTCGTTCTGAAGAAGAGCACCAAGCAATGGCCAACGCCGCCAGGAGATAGAACGACTATCCAATCGGGTGGCCCATATAGAGGCCGAAAAGAAAACCATTCAGACTCGCCACACCCGCGCTCGCTCTGACCTAGACAAGAAAGCGGCAGAAGCTAAGGGTCTTCAGCAACAACTCAAGGAGTCAGCTATAGCTCACAACCAGACCCAACTTGCCCTAAAAAATAAGGAGACAGAGTTGGCGGCCCAGCAAGAGGCCTTCCAAGCCCTTGAAGCTCTACTGGTGAACAAGGAGACAAGATTGGCAGCTCGGGAGGCCACTATCCTGGAGAAGGATGCTGAAATCGCCCGACTAAAGAAAGAGCTAGAAGATTACAAGTCGGGTGAGCTAGCGCGGATTGAAACGGCTCGCTTGGCTTACATTCGGTCTGATCCTTTCTCCAACAAGTGGCTGCACGTACCGGTGGCATGATCATCTATGGCATGAGGGGCACTCTGCAACAACTAACAGAGGCCGGTCATCTTCCAGCAGATTTGCCCCCCAACACTGTAAAGCTCACCCGGATCAAAGCCATGATTCCTGAGGACGCCTTCCCTCCCTTCACCTAAGTTATCATTCAGTCTTTTCCTGTTTCTCTAGGACTCGGCCTTTAAGGCCTTAAAATTTTGTGATGGCACTGTCTTGTCCGACTCGACCCTTAAGGCCTCATTTTGTAACAACCCCGGGCCCTGCTTTATTTTTGTTGACTTTTTATTTTCCCATTCATCTATCTCATTGCTTTGCATGAAATTTTCACTAAGTGTTGCCCCTTTGGGATATTCAAAATATTCCACTTAAGGTTGATCCTTTAAGCCAGACAATAAATTTTTGCTAAGTGTTGATCACTCGGGACACTTGAGCTATTCGCTCAAGGTTGGTCCTATAGGCCGGGCAAGAACCCTTACTTGAGGTTGATAACTTACCACGCTCGCCAATATAAGTTAAATCACCCCGAGAGACCGACTCGGGGTCATCCACCCAACTTAGTCATAGCTCTGAATCGATAGTTTTACTCGGCTCGGTTAGGATTTCGATGTGAGGCTGTCACCCGGTTGGGTCAAGATCTGGATTTGACATTGTCTTTTTGTTCGGTTCGCCCTCGACTTGACTCTATGGCTCAATCGAGTCGGCATTCGACTTTGGGTTAGGTCGGCACCTTGCCTTGGTGCTTCCGCTTGGTCGGGTCGGCGCCCGAACTCGACATTTTTGCCCGGTCGGGTCGGCACCCGGACTCGACGTTTCTGCTCAGTCGGGTCAGCATCTAGACTCGGCACTTTTGCTTGGTCGGGCCGACACCCAGACTCGACCTTTTCGCTTTTGCCTCTTTTAAATTAATCGACTTCCATGCTTAACCTAAAGCAACTTGCTTGTTTATGCTTAACTGTTTAGCCCTACCAGATTAATCGGTTGCATGGGCGAAAAGTTAATCGCGGCCTGGTTTGTTTGACTGAACGTGGAACGCCATGCCCATCCAACGGATATTACGGGAGCATGCCCATCTATAATCTGTATGGATCATTTTCTGGATACCGTCTGGCTTACCCGACCGAGCGTGGAACGCCACGCCCGACCGGGCCCGACCGAACGTGAAACGCCACGCCCGATCGACGCCGAGTCCGGTGGGTGCGTGGGAGCATGCCCACTTATAACTTGCCTGAGCAAGAGTCTGGACACCGTCTGGCTTACCCTGATCGAGCGTGGAACGCCACGCCCGACCGGGCCCGACCGAACGTGGAACGCCACGCCCGATCGGCGCCGAGTCCGGTGGGTGCGTGGGAGCATGCCCACTTATAATTTGCCTGAGCAAGAGTCTGGACACCGTCTGGCTTACCCTGACCGAGCGTGGAACGCCACGCCCGACCAGGCCCAACCGAACGTGGGATGCCACGCCCGATCGGCGCTGAGTCCGGTGGGTGCGTGGGAGCATGCCCACTTATAACTTGGGAAAACTGTCTTCTGGCTATTTCGTGCTTCACTATCATATTCTCTTGATACAATTACAAGGATCCTTCCACTCAACTCTCCTCACGATACAATCTCAAGTGCGTTGCGCTCCACGACCTTCCTAGCTTCTTTCCTTGGGCATCTTGTAAGTAGTAGGCTCCCGATTCCAACTTCTGAATGATTAGGAAGGGTCCTCCCCATTGGGGCTCCAGCTTACCCACTTCCCCCACTGGCTTGATTAGCTTCCATACTCTATCGCCTACCTGACAGCTTCTGGGTATAACTCCTTGGTTATATCGACGCTGCATCCTTTGTTGGTAAGCCGTCATGCGAACTGCAGCCTTACTCCGAATCTCTGATAGATACCATTTTGTTGATTACTTTAATTGCTAAAATCCATGTTTGACCTATGTTTTTATTGCTTAATTGTGAAATTGCCCTAGGTTTTAGGATTTCCTCTTATTTTGGATTTAATTACAAATTTACATATTTTTGGATTATTTGGCCACTAATTTTCTGATATATTTTTGTAGGCATGAAAGGATCCTGGACCTAGAGCATATTGGGTCAAACTTGAGTCGGAAGTAAACCGGATCGAATTGTCAAGCTTACGATTAATCCGAGCCGTCCGATTCAAGAGCGGCTAGATCTGACACATCCGGGATGATCTGAAGCAATCCGAGCTAGGGTTAGGGTTGATCAAGTACTATGATCAAGATCTGAAGGTTTCATTCCAATCAGAGCTCAATCAACCGTTGGATCAAGCTCGGAGGGCTCTAGATCATCCATTCACAAATTAAGTTGATCTGGACCATCCGTTGCACATCTGGAGGATCCGAGCTACCACGAGGGAGATCCTGACCCCAGATCATCATCATAAAAATTTGGATCAAATCAGAGCAAGATCAGCCGTTGGATCTCCTCCAATCAATCTGGGCCGCCCGCTGATAACTATTTAATCAAAATGTAGCAGCTTTCCTTCCTCATCGCGTCTTCGCCGCTACAATGTTTCCTTTCGAGTTTTCATCGTGTTCTTCAGCTTTTTCATCCAATCGAAGGCGTGATCACTCAATCCATCATCAAAGCAAGGGCTAGGTCAGTGAAGAGAGTCTCAGTGAAGTTTTCAGATTTGGTTTTGCTCAATAGCAAGGCTGCGCGAGGTCTCGGCAGTTTCGCTATCCGATTTCAGCGAGCTCAGCTGTGCAACCATTTCCACTGCATCCGAGCTATCCAGAGGGGTTCCCTGGAAGGTTTTGGTCGTTCCCTAATCCCAATCGCAAGCCACCACAGCGAGTTTGAAGAATTCAGAGCCAAATTTTAGTTTGAGCATGGTCTGATCTGATTCAGTAGCAGAGAAAGCCTTCACTGATTTGTTGAGCTTGCGGGTCCGAAGTTCACTCTTGATTGACGACCAAGGAGCTCTTGAGTTGGAGAATGGTTGAGGAGTAGCTTAGATAGTTAAATTACATTGTGTCGTAGCTGTAATTTAATTTCTGCACATGTTCTGTTTCTGCATTTTCATACCAGCAACTTAGTTCTAAGTTTCTGAATTTTTGAGCTTAATTAGGTTTTTAATCTTCGAGTTCAGTAATTTAGGAACTTGTTTAGTGATAGAGTGAGTTAAATTCCAGTTTACTTTAGCTTATATTGTTGCGTGCCATTTTGAAACCTTGCGTATCAGTTCATTTCTGAATTTGCAATTCAGTTTCTGAAATTTTCAGTTTGTTTCACTGTTAGTGAGCTAATTCAGTTAGTCTAAGTTTGTTTAGATCTTAGCTTCATTTCTGAATCTTGTTTAGCTTGGTAAGTCCGAAGTTCAGTTTGTTTCCCAGCTAAAGCTTGCGTATCATTCCCCTATTTTCAGTTTCAACTCTGCATCGAGTATCTAGCTGCAAGTCAGCTGCCAATTTCCGAAATTGTGCCAAGTTCGTGGGGTTTTCTTTAAGCTTTTCTGAACTTAGACAAGGGACTCGAACTCAGCTTGCCCTGATAGTTCGCCTAAAATCGAATTGATCTGCATTCTGAAATTGATCCTGCCTTGACAGTTTTGAATTTTGCTGAATGTTGTTACTGAATTTTTGTGTCAACTTCTCTTCTGCGTATCAACTTAAGGATTAAATTGGTTTGTGCTTGAGCTGTGATTTCCATTTATGCACTTGAGTTTAATTCAGAATCCTTGTTTTGCATCCAAATTGATTTCTGAAATGTTTGCATTTTATTCCTGCAATTTCTGCATGTAGTTCTGCGCATTCACTTGAGGCCTTAAAGTTGTATCTGACTTCATCCATTCTTGGTCTGAATTGTATTCATTCATTTCTGCTAACTGCTTTACTGATAGCTACCTTTCCAACCTGATCGACTAGTGCCATCTCGGGGTTGTTAGCATTATACTTGGCACAATAGTTTTCTCATGTTTTGTGTATCAAGTTGATGAATTCTGCACATTGTATCAAGAGCAAATTCGGCATTGATTTGTACCAAGTTAAGTACATTTGATAGAGAATTTTGGCACCTGCTTTCAGCTTACTTGTACTCAGCTTGATGAAAATTCTAATTTCATTTCTGCACATTAGTACATAGCTTAGGCAGTTTGTATCAATTGAAACTTGGAATTAAGTGAATCTTGCTTGCTTAACATTCGGTTTGGATTGATTGATAAATCCTGAAGTCGATTACAAGGTGTGGTGTGCTATTCTAGTTTGTATCAGTTTGATGTCTAAAGGTCGCAAGTTTGCATTAATTGGTTAAAGTATCATTTGGTCAAGCTTAATAATTGTCATCACTTTGTTTAGCTTATTAGCTAAGGTTCCTCTATTTTCTTTGCATTTCCATTCCTATTTGCAACCCAAAACCCGAATATCTCTTTGAAACCCGAAAACACAAACGACACATAAATACAAGCGCGAATCAAATTATATCAACTAGCTCCGAGAAAAATACGACCTGTGGCCCCTTTACTACGCTTTTATTCTTGATTGCAAAAAGGGTTTCCAGTTATTCATTCACATCTAAATTTGAGGCCCACATTCGTGACACATAGTTTGGGCCCGTCAAATTTTTGGCGCCGTTGCCGGGGAAGCAACTAGTTGATTTGTTTGATTTTTGCTTGTATGCTTTTGGACATATCATTGGGTTCTATTTCATTTTGCTTTATCATTCGTAAACGGTTGCTGCCATTTTTCTTGTTTGTTTTGTGACAGGGTTGTAAGATCAAAATGTTTTCACTAGAGGACTATTCAGAGCTCAAAGATGCACTGGTGGGGTTAAAAAATGTGTTTAAGCACTTGAATTCCCAACTAAGACCCAACAGTGATTCATCTACTTACCAGCAGCCATGTCAGCAATTTCAGCAGAAAAACCAAGCTTTTCAGCAATCCCATTTGAATTTTCAGCAACCAAACTTTCAGTTTCAGCAAGGGTGTTTAGATAATCAGAATTTTCAGCAACCACCCTTCCATCAAGTTCAACCAAACCAGTTTTTTCAGCCACCATTATAACAATTCCAGCAACTAGAGCAATTTCAGCAGCCACCACAACCATTTCAACCGCAATTCCAACAATTTCAGCCAGATTTTCAGCAAAGTCTACCAAATTTCCAGAATTTTTAGAATGGGCAGCCACTATTGCAAAGTTTTCAGCCCCAAATGCAGCAATTTCAGCCTAACTTTCAGCCACCTTATCAACAAGATCAGTCACAATTTCAACAATTTCAGCAAGGGCAACCTTTCCAAAATTTTCAGCCATGGCAGCAAGAATTTCAGCCCACTCAATTTCAGTGTTCACCACCACAATTTCAACCTTAGATCCAAGATTTCCAGGGCTACCATTCTCAGCAAGTTCAACCATCCTTTCAACCACAATTTCAACATTTTCAGCAAGATTTCCAGTTTCAAGGACAGAATTTTCAACAAGACACCCAGAATTTTCAGCCCCTCCCATTTCAGCAGTTTAATCAAGGAGGCTTTGATGATCCTGATTGGAGTGAGGCTCAACACCAAAGGATGATGGAGATGTGTCAACAAATCCTACAACAACAGCAAAGTTTTCAAGAAAATTTTCAACAACAACAACAACTACTACTTGCAAAATTGGTAGATAAATGGAATCAGACAAAAAGCCCAAATATCAGAACAATTATCTTCTCAAGTTCCTTTTAATTCTGAGGGCTACGGAGTTGAGTTCATATCAGTTCAAGGTGACCCTAGTGCAGGGCCAAATCTTTCTTTAATGGATCTTGCAATTTTGGAAGAAGAAGAAGAAGTCATCAAATATAGGGCACCTAAAGCATGCATCCCTCCGGAGATTCCTATTCAAAATCCATTGCCAAATTTTTTAGCTCCACAGGACCATTCTAGACTCTTATTTTGTGATGATAGCATTATTGATGGTCCTAATTTTTCTAATATTGTTGTTGCAGATATTACTGAGGAAACATGCATAGGAGATGATTCCACAGGTGTAGGGGATTGCACTAAGCCCCAGGGACCACCACAATTTATTGGTACATTAGAAGATTCAGAAGATGAACCAGAAAGTGTAGGGACTTGCATGGTGGAAGCAAGCACCCAAGGATCACCTGCTTTAGTTGAGTGTCCTCCAGAGCTTGAGGCTGAAGAGGAGCATGTACTTGATCAGGAGGAAGCCATGGATACATCTACTCTTGTAGAACCTCCAGGTATTCTCCAGCATGCTTAGGTAAGTATTTCTCCTCTTTGTTCAGAAAAATGCAGCGAGGTACCTAGTGCTGACTTTATTGATTTTGATGAATTTATTGATATACCTTGTGTAGAAAGTGTTTGTGAAAATCTAATAGAGGTACCAAACATTGATTTCATTGATCGTACTGCATTACTTGATACATCTCTAGAAATGGATAGCGAAATAATTTTAGAGGCACCTATAATTGATGTTGTTTGTTATGATGAATTTCTTGATACATCTTTTGTGGATATGGATAGTGAAACATTTTTAGAAGTGCCTGAAATTGATGTTATTTATTTTGATGAATCTCTTGCTATATCTTATGCTGAGGTTGAATGTGAAAAACTTATGGAGATATCTGAGATTGATTTTATTGGCTGTGACACATTGCTTGATACACCCTGGATGGAAAATAATTGTGAAATTTCTATTGATGTGCCAGAAATTGATTTCTTTATTTGTGATGAGTATCTGGATGCAAATTCTGTAGGAAATGATTTTGAAAATTTTATTGAGGCACCAAGAATTGATTTAATTGGATATGATGCAGTTTTGAATTCATTTCATGCAGAGACTGAATTTATATCATTTCTTTTTGACCCTGAATGCTTGAGAGAGGTATTACATTATTTTGCAGGGTCCAGAAGACTTCAGGAGTGGGTGCTCCAACTGAACAGACTCCAGCCTCCTGGAAGGACTTCTGAAAGGCATCAAGAAGGAGGAGAAGATCTTACTTTAATCCATAGCCCTCCATTCCTTCAATGGCTATTGAACCTGAATCGCCTTAGGCCACCAGAGCAATTTGTTGCAAAGTTTAAGTGTGGGGGAGTCCTAGCTCTCCCAACCACCCAGACTCCTCCACTACCACGATGGAGGCTACTTCTGGATAGGCTTCGTCCACCAGAATAAAGGGGAGATTGTTCTTTCTTGTATTTTCTTTTATTGCATTTTTCATTTTCATGCTTTTTAGAGTAGAATTTTCTTTTAAATTGAGTCCTTGTCAATAAAAGCATGTTAGTTCTCTTGGAAGTTTATTTCTTACATGAGTAGAAATAAATGTATCCCTCTAGGTTATTCCATAGCATTTTAGAGTCTTTTGGAAAATAAATTAAATTTGGTTGTTAAAACTTAGGATTTGAGATAATGGATGAATTCTTGGATGCTTGAGTACTACTTGGTTTTAAATTCTTGATTGAGAACTTGAGATGAATTATTTTTACCTAGTGAGGATTAGCCTTATTTTTTTTGACACACCTATGTTATTGTACTCTAGAACTTGCTTAGGTTCTTTCAAAATCATATTTCAATGATTGGATCACATCTATAGAGGCTAATCACTTTGTTTTCCTTTCCATATCAATATTGACAAAAATCATGTTCATTCCATTTTTCTTTACTTATTTCTTACTCTTACCTTCACTTTTCTTTGGACTTGTTGTTTGAAATGTTTCTTAATACTACTTTGCCCGAGACGGATAAAGATTTAAGTGTGGGGGAGTGACTATTGTTTTGGAAAGATTTGGGTATCAAAGAGGCATCTCATATCAAGAAAAAAAAAATCAATTACATGTGCCAAGTTCAATTCGGTGGATGAAGAAGAATTTGTGTACCAAGGTCTAGTGGCACGCAACCATCCAATTGAAGCCAAATTCCGGAAGAAGTCAAGCAATAAGTTGAAGATCTAAGCAAGATTGTGCCATTGTGAATTCGGCTGAAAGAAAAAAAAATAGCAGAAAAAAAAATCTGAAAATACATCTTGCTACAAGGTTGTGCCATTGAAGGAATAAATTCTTTGGATAGCATGTTTTGATCAGAATGCATTGGATTTGCAGCTGTTCTTTGCTTAGAAATCAGAAGCACCTTACTAAATACTGAACCGCATCTGTACACAATTCAAAAGGCTGAACAAGATGTGTGAACAAAAGCTGGAAATGAGCTGAAAATCTGAATTACAAGGCATTGGGAGGTTGTAATCTGCAGAGCTTGACATGGAGTTGCTGAATGAAACAAACTGAACTCGGAGTAAGCTCTAAGATGCTGAATTCTGTTGAAAGAGTGTTGTTGAACATGTATTGGAAAATTCAGAATTGAATTACAAGGACTTAAATGATGATATCACAAAAACAGTTTGTATCAAGAGGAGCTGAAATTTGGGTTTACAAGGTTGTGCATTATAGAATGAAGAACTTGCTGAATTTAAATTCTGAATTGGTTGCGTGGATGTTCTCTTCAGAACAGAGAAAGGAAAAAATGCAAGGAAGTTGGGCAGATTTGAAACTTAAGCAGTCTTGGCACAGTTTTGTATCAATCCAAAACTGAACTTGGTTTTCTTAATTTAGCAAGACATAGCTGAAGTTGAACAGAATTGGCCGAATGTTTCTAGCTGAATTCAACTTCTTGGGAGCAAATTTCAGTGAAGAAAAGAAAGAAAAAAAAATCAGAACATAAAGAAGAGCAGGAAATGGAATGAAGTTGGCTAAGATACAATTTGTTGAGCAGAATTTTCGAGTGGAACTCTTTAAGTGCTCAACAACTTCTAGATGCCAACTGATATGAAGGAATTAGAGTGTTGCAAGATCTGAAAGGTTCCATTAGAAGACTTGAGAGCAGAGGAAAAAAAACAGAAAAACAGTTTGAAAAAAAAGAAAAGAAACAAGTTGATACAAGGAAGTTTCGGCACCATTAAATTCAGTGGAGTTAATCTCATTCAAATCCAAGCCTTACATCACTACATTATGACCTTGCTAGAGGATAAAAGAAAGAAAAAAATCAGAAAAGAAGAGGGAACAAAACAAGTTGGCACGCAATAGGCAAACTTGGCACATTGAAACCAAAGAAGGGTTTTTCATCCAAATCAAAGGCAATTACTTAAATCTGACTTTACCACACTTTTTATATGATTAGAGGACTGTTAAGATGGGGCAAAGCACATTGGAAATATTTTTGAGCAACCAAGTCTCCCACTCCATCAATTTTTCCATTTTCTTGATTTTTACTCCATTTCTTACCATTTTCCATGTTTACACTTGTTTTTGTAGATGTTGATCCTAATCATGAATAATGGTGGAGATTAGACAATAAGCAAGCCTATGGTAGTGCAAGAAGCATGTGTGTTTGAGTGAGCTCCATTTCCATCATCAACTTAGAACTTAAGGAGAGAGCCACCAAAACTTTCCTTGAAAGGCTAGTGATTTGAATTCATCTCAATGACTCATGATGGATGAAAAGGCTAAGTTGTTGATTTAAGGACAAGATACTAATCCATAGAGCTTAGATTTTTGAGAATTGACAACCTTAGGTAATTTCTTTTCATTTGTTTCTAATTATGCTTAAGTAATCTAGGGGATACATATTTAGTTGTTTCGCGAGACGCTCAAGGTTAAGTGTGGGGGAGTTGATAGATACCATTTTGTTGATTACTTTAATTGCTAAAATCCATGTTTGACCTATGTTTTTATTGCTTAATTGTGAAATTGCCCTAGGTTTTAGGATTTCCTCTTATTTTGGATTTAATTGCAAATTTACATATTTTTGGATTATTTGGCCGCTAATTTTCTGATATATTTTTGTAGGCATGAAAGGATCCTGGACTTAGAGCATATTGGGTCAAACTTGAGTCGGAAGTGAACCGAATCGAATTGTCAAGCTTACGATTAATCCGAGCCGTCCGATTCAAGAGCGGCTAGATCTGACACATCCGGGACGATCTGAAGCAATCCGAGCTAGGGTTAGGGTTGATCAAGTACTATGATCAAGATCTGAAGGTTTCATTCCAATCAGAGCTCAATCAACCGTTGGATCAAGCTCGGAGGGCTCTAGATCATCCATTCACAGATTAAGTTGATCTGGACCATCCGTTGCACATCTGGAGGATCCGAGCTACCACGAGGGAGATCCTGACCCCAGATCATCATCATAAAAATTTGGATCAAATCAGAGCACATTCGTGACACATAGTTTGGGTCCGTCAATCTCCTTGATCAAATCTAGCTCCAAGCGCCTCTTCTCTGCATTGTCATCCCCGTACAGACGCCTTCTGTCAGACTCGCAGCCGACCTCCATGGGAACTACACCCTCACTGCCATATACCAACTGGAAAGGAGTACAACCCGTGCCTTCTTTGGGAGTGGTTCGGAGAGCCCATAGAACACCCGACAACTCATCCACCCAGGATCCACCCATGTGGTCCAACTTAGTCCTGAGTCCCTTCAAAATTTCTCTATTGACTACCTCTGCTTGGCCATTGCTTTGGGGGTATGCCACTGAGGTGAATGCTTGCTTGATCCCAAATCCCTCACACCACTCTCTTATCCTCCGACCTTGGAACTGCCGACCATTATCTGAAATCAACTTATGTGGTATGCCATATCGACAGAAAATGTTTTGCCACAAGAATTTCATTACTGCCTGCTCAATGATTCGGGTCAGAGCCTCTGCCTCAATCCACTTGGAAAAATAATCCACCACCACTAACAAACACTTCTTCTGAGCGACTGCCCTGGGGAATGACCCCACTATATCCATGCCCCACTGATTAAAGGGGCAACCCACAGTGGAGGCTCTCAACATCTCGACCGGCCGGTGGGATAGATTCTGATGCTTCTGACAGGAAAGGCAAGAGAGGGCTAGCTGCTCGGCATCTTTCTTGAGTGTCAGCCAAAAATAACCAACTTCCGGGCCATAGACCGACCTCCTGAATGATTACCACAAGACCACAGGTGTATTTCTCTCAATATATAATTTGCCTCTCCTTCCCCTAGGCATCTGAGCAATGGCCGAGAAAAGGCCCGCTTGTATAGTGTATCCCCTATCAGAGTGAACCGAGCCGCCCTTATCTTCAATATTCTCGCCTGCTCGGGACTATCAGGGAGAGTCCCCTCTCGTAAGTAGGCTATGAAGGGAGCCCTCCAGTCTCCTTCTACTTCTATTTCTGCTTCCCTTTCAACCTGAGTCACCAGCAAGATCTAGGGCGAAGGCCGAGTGAAGTGTTGGGACCGGGTGCATGTTGACAAGGATACGAGTTCGTAAAATTTAAAATTTTTTACGTGCAGCGGAAGAGTTTGCATAAAATAATTTCCTAAATTATTTTAACTTCGTATCTAGCATGCAACCTTATAGTGTGTTGACATAATCATAAAATAAAACTTTGCGGAAAAGTAAACTAATTTACATTATACCTCTCGTAACTCGAAGTAAGGGACGAGATTCAACCGTAGCGTCCCTTGGAAGCTCCGCCTCTATTCGCGTCCACGCCGAGTTCTCTTTGGGATGACTTCGCAAAGTCACGAGTTTTGTGTCGACGAGAACTACTAGATTCTCTATAGGCACAACAAAGAAGATCAAGAGAAGAAAAGGAAACTAACCACCAAGAAAACGGAATCGAATTCCGGGAAGAGAGGAGTCGCTATCCGCTTCTTCTTCTTCTTGCTTTGTTTCTTCTTCTTCTTGAAGCTCACGGCAACCATCTTCTATGGGAGGAGTTGCGCCGGCCCTAGCTTGTGGAAGGGGCGCCGACCCTAATTGGTGAAGAGGGCGCCGACCCTAAGGTAGGGGAGAAGAGAAAGGAGAAGAGAAAGAGAGGGAGAGAGGGAGCTACTTCTCTTGACAACTCAATTGGAATTAAGGGCTTGCCTTTGGTTCCTTTATATAGTAGCATCTCCCTTGCCAAGTCTCCCTCTTAACGGAATTAACGGAATTAATGGAATTAGTCATCATAAGAAATTTATCCTATAAATTCTCTTATGAATTATTCCGTTTAAACCAAGTTTTATTATAACTAACTTTATAATAAAATTAATTAGTTATCATAAGAAATTTATCCTATAAATTCTCTTATGAATTTTTTCGTTTAAACCAAGTTTTATTATAACTAACTTTATAATAAAACTAATTAGTTATCATAAGAAATTTATCCTATAAATTCTCTTATGAATTTTATTATAACTAACTTTATAATAAAACTAATTAATCTCTCTTTTTATTATGGAATAAATTTTATAAGAAATTTATAAACTTTCTTATTATGAAAGAAATCAATTCATAATTGATTTTATAAAATTAAAATAAACCAATTCATGGATTATTTTAACTTCCATAAAAAGAATAAATTTCTATAAATTTATTTATATAAATTTCTTTATACAAATTTATTTATCCATAATTTATAAAATAAATCGTGCTAGATTTACTTTATTAATTAAACCAAAATTAATTGGTTTTCTCCCCAATAGGTGGCCAGCCACTTCAAGGAGGTTTGGCACCCTCTTTGGCCGGCCCGAACCGAGCCGAACCAACGCGAATTAAACTCATTTAATTCGCCCAAAAAGCCTTCAAAAGACTTAGCCATTTTTAGCTTCCATTGCGCCTCTGATTAACTCAGATTCGACTTATTTCTCTTGATCGAAAAATCCAATTTTCAACTCGTTTTAAATCCCTCGGATTACTCGTAGTGCGTGTGACTAAATAGGCTTTCAATTTATGTTGGCCGTCTATAATCAACTAATTATAGAACGATCATGAGTGGCACCTAGTAGTACATCATGATCCCCAATTAATCGAAAGATCAACGGTTTGACCTCAGAAGAAATTATTCTGAAACCCTTCAGCAGCTCTAATGAATCATGCCCCATTCCCTTCACCACCTTATACCCACTTGGTTCAGGACACGGTCTATGGTGTCAGTCCCCACTAGGCTGACTACGTCACACCTAGCCCAAGTAGTGTCTTTCTCGTCCTTTGGATTTCTAATTACTCTCATGTAAGAGACTCGCACTCTAAACATGATATACTCTGGCCAGAGATTTTGAGTAACAATCCGACGATAGGCCTGGGTATACATCTCCTCGCAAGGAGTGGTGAATCCTTTGTAGGCTGTTCAAACATCTTCGGGCACTTCGGCTTATACCCAATCATCCTGGGTCCACACCTCCTTGGAGATGCTTGCTTAAGATGTTAAAGTATAAGTCTCCATGACCAAGATGACTTGAACACCGCAAGTCAAAGGAACATCGCACTTAAGCTGCAGTAAGAACTTCATTGACATATCTTTATAGATAACCATATGAAGTTTTACAGCTAGTCACTCCAATGAACTAGTTCCCTTAACTAGCATCCATGTTTATCTCCGGACATCCCAATGTCACCAGCCAGTGAGAATCAGCTGATTAGAGAATAACCCATGCTAGTCTCAACAGAATCGATAGTGTCCGTTTTTATCAATTCATCGACTAGGGATAATTTCAATACTTCACAATTGCACATATAGAGATAATCACTAGTTGTGATCCCATCACAAATTCTCTTATGCTGTGAGTTGTATTGCGGACATTCAGTAGATGAGTTTAAGATCCCAATCAAATACACAAAACATGTATACTCAAATAGTGAATTATCATTTATTAATATAAATGTTTACATCATAAGGCGATTGCCTTAGGACACTTCTCTCATATCACTAACAAACTCCCACTTGGCCTAATGCCAATCGCCACGGTATCTAATACCATAGGCTCTAACATGACCCTCAAACTTGCTTTGAGGTAAGGCCTTAGTTAAAGGATCCGCTATATTCCTTTCAGTGGGAACTCTCTCAATTTGTATGTCATTCCTACTTATAATCTCTCTGATCAGATGATAGCGTCGAAGCACGTGTTTGGATCACTGATGAGACCTTGGTTCCTTCGCTTGTGCAATAGCTCCATTGTTGTCGCAGTAAACCGGCACTGCTTCATCAATGGTTGGAACCTCACCAAGTTTCGAAACAAACTTCTTGATCCAAACTGCTTCCGTGGTATAATCCGCTACGGTGTCTTGTTTGGAACCTTTCCAACTTACTGCGCCTCCATTCAAAGTAAATACGTATCCAGACTGCGATTTGGAGTCATCCTTATCTGTCTGGAAACTGGCATCTGTATACCCACGTATTATCAAATCTCCTTCTCCATATATTAGAAATACATCCTTAGTTCTTCTTAAGTACTTAAGGATTGTCTTAACAGCCGCCCAATGATCCATTCCTGGATCAGACTGGTATCTGCTCGTGACACTCAGAGCATACGATACATCGGGCCTAGTACATAACATAGCATACATGATAGATCCTATTGCGGATGCATAGGGAATCTTATTCATGCAAATCCTCTCGTCTTCTGTGCGCGGACACATAGACTTTGAAAGGTTGATCCCATGCCTGATGGGAAGGTAACCTTTCTTGGATTCCGACATGCTAAACCCTTTTAGCACTCGGTCTATATATGTAGACTGCGAAAGACCAAGCAACCGTTTTGATCTATCTCTATAGATTCTAATCCCAAGGATATAGGTTGCTTCTCCCAGGTCTTTCATGGAGAAAGTTTTGGACAACCAAATTTTAACTGTTTGTAAAACTGATGTATCGTTTCCTATAAGTAAGATGTCATCGACATATAATACTAGGAATACGACTGCACTCCCACTAACCTTCTTGTACACACAAGGTTCGTCAGGATTTTGTGAGAAATCAAACTCTTTGATTGTCTCATCAAAACGGATGTTCCAGCTCCTTGATGCTTGCTTCAGTCCATATATGGATCGTCAAAGCTTGCATACTTTGGTTTTATCAACCGATGTGAAACCTTCAGGTAGTATCATGTACACATCCTCAAGCAGGTTTCCGTTAAGGAAAGCTGTTTTCACATCCATTTGCCATATCTCATAATCATAATGAGCTGCTATGGCTAGGAGCATCCGAATGGATTTAAGCATAGCTACTGGCGAATAGGTTTCGTCATAATCAATTCCTTGTTTTTGACGATATCCTTTTGCCACTAATCTAGCCTTAAAGGTAACTACATTACCTTCCATGTCGGTTTTCTTCTTGAAAACCCACTTGCACCCTATGGGCTTAATCCCTTCAGGTGGGTTAACCAAGTCCCATACTTGATTTTCGTACATGGAATCCATTTCCGACTTCATGGCTTCAAGCCATTTGTCCCTTTCTGAACTTTTCAGAACATCTTCATAACTGATAGGTTCGTCATCGCCAATGAGCAACACGTCGTTCGATTCACTTACGAGAAATCTGTATCTCTCTGGAATGTTGCGTGTCCTATCAGACCTACGAAGAGGTGGTGTAGTTTTAGGTTCAACTGATAGCTCATCACTATGAATTATTGGTTGTGGGCCTAGACTAGGTGTCTCTGTAATGTCTATTGGAGTTTCTTGAACTTCATCAAGTTTAATGTCACTCCCACTGTTTTCTTGTAAAAGTAATTCCTTTTCTAGAAATACAGCATGCCTTGAAACAAACACCTTTTGTTCCAAGGGATGATAGAATTGGTATCCCTTCGTTTCCTTAGGGTATCCAATAAATAGACACTTATCAGACTTTGCATCCAATTTGTCTGATACAACCCGCTTCACATAAGTAGGACAACCCCATATCTTAAGGTGAGTTAAGTGAGGTTTCTTACTATTCCATATCTCATACGGAGTAGTAGAGACTACCTTGGTCGGGACTCTGTTTAGCAAGTAAACAGTTGTCTTAAGTGCATAGCCCCAAAAGGATTTTGGAAGAGTTGCATGATTCATCATCGACCTAACCATGTCCATCAAGGTTCGGTTGCGCCTCTCAGATACACCATTATGCTGTGGTGTATATGGTGGAGTCCATTGGGACAGTATCCCATTGTCCCTTAGATAATCTTGAAACTCTTGACTCAAGTATTCACCACCCCGATCGAATCGAAGTATCTTAATACTTTTGCCAAGCTGTTTCTCTACTTCATTTCTGAACTCTTTGAATTTCTCAAAGGCTTCAGATTTGTGTTTCATCAAGAACACATACCCGAATCGTGAGTGATCATCGATAAAGGTTATGAAGTAGCTATAGCCTCCTTGTGCAAGAGTTGACATTGGTCCACATACATCAGTATGTATTAGACCAAGCAAATCTCCCACTGGATTACCTTTTCCGGAAAAGGGTAATTTGGTCATCTTGCCTTTTAAGCATGATTCGCATGTATCAAATGAACCGGGTTCAAATGATTCCAGAATTTCACATCGGTGTAATTCGGTCATGCGTTTCTTACTTACATGGCCAAGACGGCAATGCCAAGTGTAGGAGTCTATTCGATTATCTATTCTAGCACGTTTGTTGCTAACTTCGATATTGAAAACGTCATTGGATAAATCTAACGTGTAGATGCCATTGCACAAAGTTCCATTCCCATAAAGAACGCCATTTAAAGTTATGTAACAACAATTGTTAGTAAAAGTTAAATGATAACCCTTTTCATTCAAACATGAAATAGATACAATGTTCTTTATTAACGAAGGAACGAAATAACAATTATCCAATTCTAAGACACGTCCAGTCGGGAGCTTTAGCAAATATGTTCCGATGGCAACAGCAGCAATCTTTGCTCCGTTTCCAACTCGTAAATTCGCTTCTCCTTTGACGAGTCTTCTTCTATTCCTTAGCCCCAGTTTGTCATTACATATATGTGAGCTACACCCAGTATCAAGTACCCAAGTGTTTGAGGAAATAGAGTGACATTCAATAACGAAGATACTTAAAGAGGATGGGGCATCGGATGCCTTCTCTTTCATGGACTCAAGATAAACCTTGCAGTTTCTTCGCCAGTGACCCTCCTTGTCACAGTGATGGCAAGTGCCTTTTAGGGTATTTTCAGTCTTTTTGGCCTTTTTCTTCTTTCCCTTATTCTGTTCATTGGCCTTCCTCTTAGAACCTTTCTTCGAGGAACCAACTAACAGTACCGTCTTTTGATCCTGCTTCATAGAAGGCTCTACAGTCTTCAGCAGGTTGAGCAACTCAGGAAACTGGTCTGGAGTTGTGTTTTCAGGAGGACGGTTGGGAAGTTGATCTTCAAGGACATAAGCAAGCTTCTCTGCCTTGAGGACTATCCTCAGGTTTCGAAGCCAGTCCATGAAGTTTGGCCCAGTCAGTTTATTGGTGTCCAAAATGGAACGCAAGTTTAGGGAAGACATGATCGAGTGATTATCCTAGAAATACAAATTGAGATTATGTGAGAAGAATGATTAAAGAATGTATCATCATACATAAATTAAATCCTATTTATTTTACGAATTGAGTCACCCTTATTATCAATTCGGGAGATCGTAGGAACATCTCCAAATAGGTTGATATCCAACCATAGATAAGAACCACCATGGCTGTGACCATCAAGTTTTTCTTAGCTATGAAGGTAGATAATTTTACCGATTACACATCACATATATGTAACTATCACTTTATGCTATCAACTAATTGAATGTTTGCATAAATCATTGGGTTGTTAACTCATTAACAAGTATGCGACATTATACATAGCACCCAATTGCACCTCTCTTTACATCGACCTTGGCTGTGGCACAACAAATCGATGCTCCAAGCTTAAGGCTGACCCATTAATCAAGAAATAGTTTTAATATGGTTGGAGCTCATTCAACCGCTTAGTCAGGCTTGGATGTGTCCAACAACCAAAACTAATGATTGACCTCTGACTCGAACTATATTATTCATAAACTAATTCCATGGTTTGAACATGTTGAGGTTCAAGTCGGGCATGGATGTGTCCATCAACCCAATCGAGAAACAAAACTCCGGTTCTAACCATATTAATGGAAGGTGTTAGCCTTAATATTTTGTAAGGGGTTTTTGGGTCTCATTTTTCTAAGCACATTCATGACATAGAATTATGTCATGACTAACGATTTCCTTAATAAAGTATGTATGTGACTTAATTTATCAAGTCTCATGAATTAAATTAGGAACCGGATTTCCTAATTATAATTTCATACTTTATTAAAGGAATTGTTTTGGGAAACAATTTCCTAAATGATCATAATTAATTTCGGAAATAATATGTTCAAGACTTTGATTTCTCTAAATCAAATCTTATTAAATTAAGAGACAAATCCCTTAATTCAACTACATATTATTTTCATGAAAATCTTATTTAAGAATACTCTATAGGAAACCATTTTCCTAATTAATTTTGGAAACAACAATATGTAAGAGCATCACCTCTTCAACATATTTTATTCATGGATTTAATTAATTACAACAAATTGTTTTCTAAGGGTGGCTCCCCGAGGCTCAGATACCCAAAGAAAAGTAATGTGTTGTAAATCTAATTGGACGGCTCCCCGAGGCTCAATCCAAATCAAACATGACAATTTCAATTAAAAATTGGGAAATTAAATTACAACAACTAACTTTAAATTGGACGGCTCCCCAAGGCTCAATCCAAAATAAAGAATTTTGTTGTCAATTTAAAAACTAATTCAAATTTAATTGTCAATTAACTGTCCATGAATTTGTCTAGACTTTCTCAAAAGAAAGTGCCCAAAATTGCAAGATTTCAAAAATAATTTTTCAGAATAATTGTAAGTTTCTGGTAAATAGAAAACTTACATATTTCCAAAAATTAGAAAATTTCTAAAATAGAAAAATTTCCAAAATTTGGAAAGTTTCCAAAGATGGGAAGTTTTCACAATTATCATAAAATTTTAGAAACTAGAAAATTCCAAACGTTTGCGAAATTTCATGAAGATTTCCAAACTTTGAAATTTCTAAATCTAAAATCTATTATAATTTGAAAGTTTCCATAATTGAAAAATTTTTCCAAAATTGAGATCATGACAAAGTGTTCCGCAAAACAATTATATGATAATGTCGAACACTAACCGGCTCTGATACCACTGTTGGGATCGGGTGCATGTTGACAAGGATACGAGTTCGTAAAATTTAAAATTTTTACGTGCAGCGGAAGAGTTTGCATAAAATAATTTCCTAAATTATTTTAACTTCGTATCTAGCATGCAACCTTATAGTGTGTTGACATAATCATAAAATAAAACTTTGCGGAAAAGTAAACTAATTTACATTATACCTCTCGTAACTCGAAGTAAGGGACGAGATCCAACCGTAGCGTCCCTTGGAAGCTCCGCCTCTATTCGCGTCCACGCCGAGTTCTCTTTGGGATGACTTCGCAAAGTCACGAGTTTTGTGCCGACGAGAACTACTAGATTCTCTATAGGCACAACAAAGAAGATCAAGAGAAGAAAAGGAAACTAACCACCAAGAAAACGGAATCGAATTCCGGGAAGAGAGGAGTCGCTATCCGCTTCTTCTTCTTCTTGCTTTGTTTCTTCTTCTTCTTGAAGCTCACGGCAACCATCTTCTATGGGAGGAGTTGCGCCGGCCCTAGCTTGTGGAAGGGGCGCCGACCCTAATTGGTGAAGAGGGCGCCGACCCTATGGTAGGGGAGAAGAGAAAGGAGAAGAGAAAGAGAGGGAGAGAGGGAGCTACTTCTCTTGACAACTCAATTGGAATTAAGGGCTTGCCTTTGGTTCCTTTATATAGTAGCATCTCCCTTGCCAAGTCTCCCTCTTAACGGAATTAATGGAATTAACGGAATTAGTCATCATAAGAAATTTATCCTATAAATTCTCTTATGAATTATTCCGTTTAAACCAAGTTATTATAACTAACTTTATAATAAAATTAATTAGTTATCATAAGAAATTTATCCTATAAATTCTCTTATGAATTTTTCCGTTTAAACCAAGTTTTATTATAACTAACTTTATAATAAAACTAATTAGTTATCATAAGAAATTTATCCTATAAATTCTCTTATGAATTTTATTATAACTAACTTTATAATAAAACTAATTAATCTCTCTTTTTATTATGGAATAAATTTTATAAGAAATTTATAAACTTTCTTATTATGAAAAAAATCAATTCATAATTGATTTTATAAAATTAAAATAAACCAATTCATGGATTATTTTAACTTCCATAAAAAGAATAAATTTCTATAAATTTATTTATATAAATTTCTTTATACAAATTTATTTATCCATAATTTATAAAATAAATCGTGCTAGATTTACTTTATTAATTAAACCAAAATTAATTGGTTTTCTCCCCAATAGGTGGCCGGCCACTTCAAGGAGGTTTGGCACCCTCTTTGGCCGGCCCGAACCGAGCCGAACCAACGCGAATTAAACTCATTTAATTCGCCCAAAAAGCCTTCAAAAGACTTAGCCATTTTTAGCTTCCATTGCGCCTCTGATTAACTCAGATTCGACTTATTTCTCTTGATCGAAAAATCCAATTTTCAACTCGTTTTAAATCCCTCGGATTACTCGTAGTGCGTGTGACTAAATAGGCTTTCGATTTATGTTGGTCGTCTATAATCAACTAATTATAGAATGATCATGAGTGGCACCTAGTAGTACATCATGATCCCTATTTAATCGAAAGATCAACGGTTTGACCTCAGAAGAAATTATTCTGAAACCCTTCAGCAGCTCTAATGAATCGTGCCCCATTCCCTTCACCACCTTATACCTACTTGGTTCAGGATACGGTCTATGGTGTCAGTCCCCACTAGGCTGACTACGTCACACCTAGCCCAAGTAGTGTCTTTCTCGTCCTTTGAATTTCTAATTACTCTCATGTAAGAGACTCGCACTCTAAACATGATATACTCTGGCCAGAGGTTTTGAGTAACAATCCGACGATAGGCCTGGGTATACATCTCTTTCCAAGGAGTGGTGAATCCTTTGTAGGCTGTTCAAACATCTTCGGGCACTTCGGCTTATACCCAATCATCCTGGGTCCACACCTCCTTGGAGATGCTTGCTTAAGATGTTAAAGTATAAGTCTCCATGACCAAGATGACTTGAACACCGCAAGTCAAAGGAGCATCGCACTTAAGCTGCAGTAAGAACTTCATTGACATATCTTTATAGATAACCATATGAAGTTTTACAGCTAGTCACTCCAATGAACTAGTTCCCTTAACTAGCATCCATGTTTATCTCCGGACATCCCAATGTCACCAGCCAGTGAGAATCAGTTGATTAGAGAATAACCCATACTAGTCTCAACAGAATCGATAGTGTCCGTTTTTATCAATTCATTGACTAGGGATAATTTCAATACTTCACAATTGCACATATAGAGATAATCACTAGTTGTGATCCCATCACAAATTCTCTTATGCTGTGAGTTGTATTGCGGACATTCAGTAGATGAGTTTAAGATCCCAATCAAATACACAAAACATGTATACTCAAATAGTGAATTATCATTTATTAATATAAATGTTTACATCATAAGGCGATTGCCTTAGGACACTTCTCTCATATCACTAACATGAAGACCCATGGAGTAACAGCACTGGCCAACTTTGCTAACTCATCGGCTTTGAAATTATCCCCTCGGGGGATCTGTAATACCTGAACTTCCTAAATCTCAGTCTGCAATTACTTACAAGCATCCACATAAGTTTGCAGCTTTTCATCATTCACCTCGAACTACCCTGCCAACTGCCGAGTCACTAGCTGAGAGTCTGAGTATAGCATGACCCGGGTGGCTCCCACATGTTTAGCGACTTGTAAGCCAGCCAGGAGAGCCTCATACTCTGCTTGGTTGTTGGTGGCCCGGTACTCCAGACGCATAGCCAGGTGAAGTTGGTCTCCCTTAGGAGAAACTAACAAGACTCCCACGCCACTCCCTGCTCGAGTGGCCGACCCGTCCACATATACCTTCCAGGTCTCTTCTTCTTCCTCTGTATGGAGCTCGCTGAGAAAATCAGCCAATGCCTGAGCTTTGATCGCAGTTCAAGGTTGGTATTGGATGTCATACTCACTCAGTTCTGTTGTCCACTTGACCATCCGACCTGAAACTTCAGGATTAACCAGCACCTTCCCGAGTGTATTGTTAGTCAGCACTCGGATGGGGTGAGCCAGGAAGTAGGGGCGCTGGCGCCGAGCCATCAACACAAGAACATAGGCCAATTTTTCGAGTCTAGTATACCTACACTCAGCTTCCTTAAGTAAATGCCCAAAGAAGTAGATAGGCTGTTGCTCAGTCTCCTTCTGCTTTACAAGTACAACACTCACAGCTCCCTTAGTAGCCGACAAATAAACATACAATGACTCTCCATCCTCGGGTGTAGCTAGGATGGGCAGGCTGACCAAGTAAGCCTTCAGTTCTTCAAAAGCTTGGTCACACTCAGCGTCCCACTGGAACTTGGTAGCTTTGCACAAAATCTTGAAGAAGGGAAGGCTTCTATCAGCCGACCGAGAGATGAATCGGGAAAGAGCCGTGATTCTTCCCGTCAAACGCTGGACTTCCTTCAAGTTCCTGGGTGGAGGCATGTCTAACAGAGCTTTTGTTGAGGCAATCTATGGTCCAGTGTGACTAAGTATTTTGATGTTTGGGCAAAGGGTTTAAGTTAGGTTTACCCTTGTTATCTCATATGTGTATGCTGAGTGTACAGGTTGTACAGGTTACACATATGGACTTGACTAGACGACCTCGGTACGGTGACAGGTGGCATGGAGACAAGCCGCGGGCTTGTGTGCGCACCTGAGAGACCTTAGAGAGTAGGGACGATGAGCTGATGGGCACAAACATCGAGGCATGCGTGAAGGATGTCATGGAGGCAAGCTGGAGGCTTGTGTGCATCCAACGGACGGGAGCCGAAGATGAAGAGGGCGCGAAGGCAATAGTCGAGGCTGCGAAGGAGGAGTTAGTCGAGTCGTGAGGGTACGAGTGCTGTGTGATTATACTCGGGAAGGGTTTCAGCTAGGGACCAATCGACTGCTCTGGGAGCAGTTGACTGGTAGGTGGCTGGTGAGTTGGCTGAGAATTCGAACGTTGGGGTGCAATGGTCAAATTTCAGTGGCACCAGTCGACTGCCCTGGGGGCAGTCGACTGGTAGCGAGGGTTTCAGTCTGAGTCCTATTTAAAGAGTACTTCGTGGTGGCTGAGACTTTTGACGAATCTTGTCTTAGTTAAAGGCAAGATAGTAGTCTTTGTGCTTAGTGCTTTGTTTGAGTTTGTGGCGAGGTTTCTCCACCCACAAGGAGCGACGAGGGCTAGCCGGAGGTTATCCGGGGAGTGATCCACCGACGGATTCTTGGATTAGTCACTCGTCCGGGGTGGATACCAAGTAAATCGGGTTGTTAGCATTGTTCTTCATTGTTAGTTTTATTTTATTTATATTTCTGCTGCGCTAACAATTTTGTAGAGAACAAAGTATTTGACAAATCGCTATTCACCCCCCCTCTAGCAACGTATTCGATCCATCCGTTGGTATCAGAGCGAAGGACCGCTCTTGATCGGACTAACCACCGAGGGAGCACACGCTAGAGGAAGAAGAATATGGAAGACAAATTTGGAGACGATATTTACACTCCACCGCCGTACGACCATAAAGATTTCGGGTATTGGAAGTCGAGAATGGAGACGTGGTTCGTGATGGAGTGAGAATGTAGAATTGCACTTGAAGAGCCCTTCAAAGTTCCAAAGGACAAGCATGGAAAGAAGTTTCGGCCTAGATATTGAGACAAAGATCAACAAGAACAATTTCAAGTCAACGAGAAGGTAATTAGTATTTTGAAAAATGCTTTGCCTAATAAAATTTTGAGTGATGTAAGGGAATACCAAAACGCATGTGAATTGAGGAGCAAATTGAAAGAACTCCATAAAAACCCTACACGAGGTCAAGTAGTGGAAGAACCCGAGGAAGTGAACTCGATAGCCCAAGAGGAGGAAGAATTAAGTGAAAGATCATCAACCTCCTCAAGAGAAGAAGAAGAAGAGGTCTCCACCTCAAGAATTGAGGGGGAGGAGAGACCCTCAACCATACCAGATCAAGAGGAGACATCCACATCATCAAAGGTTGAAGAAGAAGTCAACCTAGCCTCTACCCCCACCAAAGCCAAGACCAAGGACCATATTACATCTTTTGGTTGCAACGAAAAGGGGCACTATAAGGATAAGTGTCCAATTGGGAAGGTAAAGGAAGTAAATCCTACACTCAGTTCAATTCCAGTTAAATCTAATGTGAAGTGTAGGATGGAGAAACTCAAGAGAAAAGGAAGAAAAATCCGATGCTTCACATGTGGAGAGCTAAGGCACTTTCACATAAAGTGTCCAAGGAAAGGGGAACTAAAGAAGATGGAGAATTTGAGAAGATGGGAGAAGGAGGAGAGAAAGAGAAGAGGCTTCCATCAAAGGGAAACTTCAAAGGTAAGGGAGGTAATTCCTAACCCTAGATTAAATGTAATTCAATTTCAAGTTCCTCAATGCATGATAAAAATAATGTTAATCATTCATCCATGCATGTTAAAATTAATGAAAATTGCCTACTTGTGCACAATTTTGATTTTAAGTACAATGATAGGAATAGGAGTAACAAGGTAAATCAACACCCTAAGAAAAGCATGCATCATGGTATTTCTAGGACCATTGTACCTAAGGATCAAGGCACTAATCCCAATAAGGAAAGGAATGTGCCTAGAAAGGATGGTAGGTCTAGGAATGTCCAAAGTGGATATATGAACTTAAAGGTTCAAAACTTAGAAAGGGAAAATCAAGCCTTGAGGGCAAGGCTTGATAAATTAGAAAAGACCCTAGAAAGATTCACGGTTGGATCAAAGGGTCTAGACATGGTGTTGGGTAATATAAAACCCAACTATGATAGATCGGGCTTGGGATAATGGTCTAAGACCTCCAAGGCTAATGGAAAGAAAAATGCTAGGGTAGCATATGGTCATGGGAAGGAGGGAAAGTCCAAGGATGGCAAGGGGGTGTCATTCAAAGGGAAATAAAAAGACTTAACCAAAGACAAAGTGTCTAAGGTTAAGAGAGTCCATTTTGTAGGCCAAGCATCACCGAGGGCTCACCGGTGTGGTCTAGTGTGGGTTGAGTCACCTAGGGAGGTGGCTAGGGCTAAGAGCTCAAGGGGGAGCTCTAGGAGCCTTTGGGATCTATGGTAAATGGATCTCAAGAGTTTTTCTCCTAGGAAATTAGGTGAAATGTGCCAAAAAGGGTTGGAAGACTTGGGTAAGTCTTAATCCTAGGTTTTGGCACATTAAAAACGGAACTTAGGGAGAAAAAGATGAAAATGAGGTTATAATTGATAAAATTAAGGTTTAATGGGCAAATACCATGTAATTCAGTGATAGAAATGAACTATGATCAAGCATTGGATGATACATTGAGAAGAAGTCACAATTAGAACTTTTGGGAAAAGTCTAATTGATACAATTTAGGTAGAGTTGAGTTTCATGTCAATCTTGGGATTTGGAGTACATTTATATGGAAACATATTTTTTCCAAGTAGATATAGACCTCACAAATCTCCTTACAAAATTTCAAAATTTTTGGAGATTTGTAGAATTATTTAGGGATTTTTGGAATTTGACTGAAAAATCTGAAATTTAGGTACCAGTCGACTGCCCCAGGGGCAGTCGACTGGTCTCAAGCCCAGAAACTCTCTGTAAGTTTTGGCAGTCGACTGCCATATAGGCAGTCGACTGATCGGTGAGAGTTTGCAAAGAAATGCCTATTGGATAGCAAGAAAGTTCAAAATTGGATATGGTTTCGGATTAAAATTCGTGCTTATGATTTCATACTCCTTGAATGAAGTATCATCCCATGATTTAATAAGACTTTGTTGATATCTTGAAAATCAAGGAAGATTGATATGTTTCCCTAGACATCTAGGATTTAGAGATAAAAAAGGGGGAGACTTTCATCATATTAACGATATGGGAAAAGAAAGAATTAAGGAAATTTCCTTGTGTAAATTGATAATTGTTAGAATTAACAAACGTAAGGAATTCTAGATGGATTTGAAAGCTGATACAAAATACCAATTTTTTTTTAGGAAATTCAATTGTACTAAAAGTCAAGCACACTTGATATTTTCATGGAATCATATTTATCTAGGATAGGGTATATCCTAGCAAATGTGTTTGCAAACTTTTAGATATTTCTGGGTTTTGTTGAGTTCTTTTTGGAACTAGGGATAAGGTTGCATGGGGCAATCCTTTAATGGTGTCCAAAGGGAGAAGAACTTGGTTGTTAGGTTGGGTAGAACCTAACTTGGTGTTAGGGTGTTAAGTTGGGTAGAACTTCACCTAGGAAAATTGAAAATTAGGAGAAGGCATAGGTTAAGGGGGAAGTTGCCTCCTTGTTTGCCTTAATTTTCATAAGAAAATTTTTGAGTTTTGTGCCAAACTTGGGAATGATGATAGATACATTGCTGAATGTATTTTCCCCAAGTAGGTATAGGTACCACAAAGTTCTACACAAAATTTGAGAATTTTTGGAGAATTGTGAAATTTCTAACGCATTTCTGAATGTGGCCTGAAAAACTGACTTTCAGAGTATCAGTCGACTGCCAACAGGGGCAGTCGACTGGTCAGGGCTGGTGTGGGTATCCAACAGTTGACTTGGGTCCAAATGGTGTGAAACAAGTGTATGGGGGTTTAGTACACTGTGTTTAGGACCATTAGGGATTAAAAGAACCAATAATTGGGACCTTTTTGATGTATGACAAAGGGGGAGAAGTTTGGGTTTAAGTTGGGAAACTAAACTTACCTTTGCAAGAAACCCTAGGCTTAGGGGAGCTGAGTTTAAGGGGGAGCATCGTTGCTCGATTCTTGGCGTAAGGGGAACCTTGAAGAGGTTCTTAAAAAGCCTTTGCAAGTCCAATGTAGGGGGAGCTTTGGAAAAGTTTTAAAAAGCCCGTGTTGGTGAAAATTCCTAACTTAGAGAGTTAGGTGTGTAAAAGTCCTAACTTGGAGGGTTAGGTGTGGAAAAGTCCTAACTTGGAGGGTTAGGTGTGGGATGCCTTGGGATAGGATCCAGTTTTGCATTGCATATGCATTCATTTAGCATTGTTTTTGCTATTGACTACTATCTTGTTTCCCTAACTTAAACGTAGTGCCAAACATCAAAAAGGGGGAGATTGTTGAGCCAATCTGTGGTCCAGAGTGACCAAGTGTTTTGATGTTTGGGCAAAGGATTTAAGTTAGGTTTACGCTTGTTATTTCATATGTGTATGCTGAGTGTACAGGTTGTACAGGTTACACATATGGACTTGACTGGACGACCTCGGTACGGTGAAGGGTGGCATGGAGACAAGTCGTGGGCTTGTGTGTGCACCTGAGGGACCTTGGAGAGTAGGGACGATGAGCTGATGGGTGCGGACTTCGAGGCATGCGTGAAGGATGGCATGGAGGCAAGTTGGAGGCTTGTGTGCATCCGAGGGACGGGAGCCGAAGATGAAGAGGGCGCGAAGGCAACAATCGAGGCTGCGGAGGAGGAGTCAGTCAAATCGTGAGGGTACGAGTGTTGTGTGATTGTACTCGGGAAGGGTTTCAGCTAGGGACCAGTCGACTGCTCTGGGAGCAGTTGACTGGTAGGTGACTAGTGAGTTAGCTGAAAATTCGAACGTTGGGATGCAACGGTCAAATTTCAGTGGCACCAGTCGACTGCCCCCAGAGCAGTCGACTGGTAGCGAGGGTTTCAGCCAGAGTCCTATTTAAAGAGGACTTCGTGGTGGCTGAGGCTTTTGACGAATCTTGTCTTGGTTAAAGGCAAGATAGTAGTCTTTGTACTCAGTGCTTTGTTTGAGTTTGTGGCGAGGTTTCTCCACCCACAAGGAGCGACGAGGGCTAGCCGGAAGTTATCCGGGGAGTGATCCACCGATGGATTCTTGGATTAGTCACCCGTCCGGGGTGGATACCAAGTAAATCGGTTTGTTAGCATTGTTCTTCATTGTTAGTTTTATTTTATTTGTATTTCCGCTGCGCTAACAATTTTGTAGAGAACAAAGTATTCGACAAATCGCTATTCCCCCCCCTCTAGCAACGTATTCGATCCATCAGCTTTCACCTTGCCTGGGTTAGCTTCTATTCCTCGCTCAATCAGAATGTAGCCGAGAAACTTCCTACTCTTGGCCCCAAATAGGCATTTGGCCGGGTTGAGCTTAAGGTCGTACCTTCTGAGAGTGCAACAAGTTTCTCTCACGTCAGTTATCAGATCTGCAACTCTGAGTGACTTGATGAGAATATCATCTACATATACTTCCACATTCCTCCCGAGCTGCTCTTTGAACACCTTGTTCATTAACCTTTGGTATGTCACCCCGGCGTTCTTGAGCCCGAAGGGCATGACTGTGTAACAATAGGTGCCCTCAGTCGTGACGAAGCTAACTTTCTCTTGATCATCTGGAGACAACGGCACTTGGTGGTACCCTTGATAGGCATCCAGCATGCAAATGAGCTCACTCCCCGCAGTAGAGTCTACCATCTGACCGATCCTGGGGAGTGGGTAGCAGTCTTTGGGGCATGCCTTATTGAGATCTCTGAACTCTATATAGACTCTCCATTTGTTTTCTGGCTTGGAGACCAGCACCACATTTGTCAGCCAGGCCGGGAACTGCACCTCCCGAATATGGCCTGCCTCCAATAGCCTCTCCACTTCTGCTTGGATGATTTTGTTCTGGTCAGGGCTAAAGTCTCTCTTCCTTTGCTTCATCGGGCTAGCATCAGGATAGACATGCAGTTTGTGTTCCATGACCTCTGGCCTAACCCCTTTCAGATCTCACTGGGACCAGGCGAATACATCTTGATTCTCAGTCAGGCACCCTATCAACTGTTGTTTGAGGTCGAGCTGCAGTCCAGGGGCTATTCTCACTTTGGTCTCTTCCCAGTTTGGTAGGAGTTGGGCCTCTTCCTTCTCTTCTATCAACTCGGCCCAGGGAGAGGGCTGCACCATATTGCAACTGGCAGGAGGAGCTCGGAATGTCTTCCTGATCTCTGTCCGGACATCATCAACATAGCACCGACGCGCTACCTTCTGATCTCCTCTGACCTCCCCCACTTGGTCTCCCACTGGAAATTTCACCTTCAAGTAGAAGGTTGATGCCACCGCTCGAAATTCATTAAGGGTTGGCCTGCCCAAGATAACGTTATAGGCGAAAGGTGCATCCACCTCCAGGAAAGTTGACCACCGGGCCCTCCTTAGAGGCTCTTCTCCAAGTGAGATGACCAATTTGATTTGGCCAATGGGCTGGACTTCATTTCCTGTAAATCCGAATAGAGGCGTGGCCACAGGCTGCAGCTCGGTAGCCTCAATCTGCAACTGCTCAAATGCTTTTAAATACAGGATGTTCACCGAACTCCCCGTGTCTACAATGGTCCTGTGGACCTGATAATTTGCTATGACTGCAGTGATGGCCAGCGCGTCATCATGGGGCACTTCCACTCCTTGCAGGTCTGAAGGGACAAAACTAATTTGTGGTCCTTGGGCTTGGGCCGAACTCCTGCCCACCTGACAGATGTCTAGACGTCTAACCTGTGACTTCCGAGCTCGATTAGAGTCTCCATAAGTAGGGCCACCAGAAATCACATTGATGGACCCGTGTACAACATTCTGTTGGTTAGCTTGTTCTTCATTGGCGTTCTCTTGTTCGGGGGAGCTGGGGGTCAAGAACAACTGCCTTGATGCAGGAGTGGCCGCTCGGGCATTGGGATCTTGTTGATTCGACGGTGCTCTTCCTCGGCCTCGGGCACCTCCCTGATGAGCTCCTCTAGGGGTCCCTCGATCGGCGCGACCCCGACCCCAACCAGCTTGCCAACAATCCTAGAGGTCGTGGGTGTGGTTGTTGTGGAAAGAACAATAGGGCTGCCATCTGGCAGGGAGGCATCCCTGAGCCACCTGCTGAACTATGCCCCACTCGGCTCCCGACCTGTGTCCCATAGCTCGGGGGCTTCTAAGAGGTCCTCCAGGAGGCATGGTTCTCTGATGATGATGAGGGGTTTCGGGTGCAGGCTTGACTTCCTGTCGTCTGGCAGCCTGTGTGGCTTTGCCCAGGAGGCTTTCAAAATCTTTCGGAGGCTTCCGGATTAGTGACCTGAAGAATTCACCTTCTTGCAGGCCCTGGGCAAAGGCAATAATCAGCACCTCGGTTGTGACAGTAGGTACATCCAACGCGACTTGATTGAATCAACTAATGTAAGCCCTCAAGGGCTCCTTAAGGCTCTGCTTCAAGGCGAAGAGGTTCAAGCTGGTCTTCTGGTGCCTCTTGCTGCTTGCAAAGTGCTGGAGAAATAGTCTCTTGAAATCAGCGAAGTCACTTACAGATCCCTCTGGGAGTCTGTCAAACCACCATTGAGCCGGCCCTGTCAAGGTGGTCAGGAAGGCTTGTCACTTAATACCATCTGAATATTGATGCAGCAACGCGACATTCTCAAACTTCATCAGATGCTCTTCCGGGTCTGTAACCCCTCCATACTCGGGGATGGTTAGGAGTCGGAAGTGCTTGGGAACTAGTTCTTGTAGGACTTGACTGGAAAAGGGGAACTCGGTATGCTCGACTGGGGCCTGACTGAGGGGAGCCTTCCCTTTGTTGGCTCTGGCTTGACTAGAAGAAACTTCATGAGGGCCAGACTGTCCAGCACCCTCTGCCTGGCCAAACAAGGCTCGAGGAAAGTGGGGACTATCACCCTGGCGAGCTACTCCTTCAGTGCCAACGCGAGCTGTTGGCTCAGCTAGGCCTTCTTGCATCTGACGGGCAGCCATCTTCTGTTCGGCCGCCAACTTCTGAGTTTTGGCTGCTACCAGCAAGTCAAGGTCTTCTTGTGAAAGCATCACGGTCACCCGGTTGGAATTACTCATCTTCGTCTTTCGATCAGGCAGATTCCCACAGATGGCGCCAAATTTGATCCTGTCGACAAGCGAAGACCGGTTCTCACTCGGATTACTCAGTCTGACCAAGACGACTCGGTCTGCCGTAGCACCGGGGGTCGGACTCGGGCCTAACCGCGGGGTCAGATTCCACTCACTCGGGTCAGACCGGAATGGGGCACTCAAAGTGGAGTTGAGGTTGCAAAATGACACCGATCCCCTCTTTGAAGCCCAAAGGGGGGTTTATATAGGGGGAGAGAAGCTCTCTGCCATGTCAGAACTGTCCTATCTCATTAAGGATGGGTCAGTTGGCAGACTGAGCTCCTGACAGCTTTAGTTGCTTTGTGAGACTGCCACAGCCACCTGACAACCTGTCTAAACTGCCTTCTCTGATCTTCATTAATGCTTGGTGGCTCTGTTAGGTAATGATTATGCCAGAGGTCTGACACACTATTATTGAGGAGGTGGCTCTGTAATTGCTTATGTTCACTCGGCTAGCTCACCTTAACTTACAGCTTGGGTCGGTCAGATGAGCTTAGGTCTTGAGTCATCTCCATTCATGGGGCGGCCTCGGGTCGTCCAGCTGGAGACACCCGAGCCGAGTGACCGACCTCAGATGACCGACCTCGGAGGCACGACCCCGAGTGGCTGACCCCGAGTGACCAGCTTCTCGTGGCTGACCTCGGAGGACCGACCTTGGAGGCCCAACCCCGAGTGGCCGACCCCGAGTGACCAGCTTCTCGTGGCCGACCTCGGAGGACCGACCTCGGAGGCCCAACCCTGAGTGAGCGACCCTGAGTGACCTGCTCCTCGTGGCCGATCTCGGATGACCGATCTCAAGTCGCCGATCCCGAGTGAACTACCTCGGGCGACCGACCTCGAGCATCTGCATCCGAACCCTGAGTGGTCGACCTCGGGTTGCCGATCCCGAGTGAATTACCTCGGGCGACTGACCCCGAGCATCTGAATCCGAACCCCGAGTGGCCGACCTCGGGTCGCCGATCTCGAGTGAACTACCTCGGGCGACCGACCCCGCGCATCTGAATCCAAACCAGGACCCTACCTGCCTCGACCTCTACCCTTACGGCTGAGGCTCAGGTTTGGCTCATTGGACAGAGATCAACTCGACCTAACTTTCCTTGACCCAGGTCAGACTCGCTTGAACCCGACCGGGCCTCCCGTCCTCCTTAAAAACCACTCGTCCGGATCACTAGAAATTTATAAGTTCATAATCGTGAAAATTTTCAATTTTGAAGCTGCAAATTGATTTGCACTTCGAAAATTCACACAGATTGGGTGGGAGATTTTTTTTTAATGATTTTCATTAAAATAAAATTTTTTTTGGACAAAAACATTTTAGTCAAATTCTGTTTTATAAAGGGGTAATGTGATTACACCTACATTAAAGTTATATATTTTTATATTAAAGTTGATATATTGACGGTTTTAGTAAAGTTATATATATTTATATTAAAGTTGATATATTAACGGTTTTTTACACACATTTATAAAATTATATTTATCAAAGGCGTATCACAATTTGAGTTTTATTAAACGGTGCAAACAAATTTTTTTTATTTCCCTTCTGCCCGTCTCGCCACCGTCTTCTTTTTTTACTCCATTTAACAATGCATCCGAAACACTTTTTATTAATTTTAATTTAAAAATAAAATATGATAGTTCGGAGGTAGATCATTTCATCTTCTCTCACCCTCCATATCTCCTTTTTGCTCGTCTAAATACTATTTATCATGAAAATTTTCTGGCATTTTGATGGGATTGCAAAAGGAAATTGTTGAAAGTGGGAGTATTATCTTAAGGTGTTCAAGAGGTGACTTCAAAATATCGTTGAGGAAGATTGGTAATGAAGGAGAAATTTCAAGTAATAGTGTATTTGGTAGAAAAAGATAGATAAAAATTTAGTGATATACGTATCATTTTGCTATTTAAAATTGATGTATACGGTAAAAAAAAATAGTATAAGTTTTATTGTAGCAAAAGTTATTGTTGTTGTCCATGGATGTATGATGAAGATCATGAACAACATCTTGAATATGGTCTCATTCATTACTTAATCATGTCTATGAGTTTCTCCACTGTGTTAAATTTCAGCTAGACATTGGTCATGATTCCATGATCAATCCTTCCTATTGATTGGTAGTTTCCAGAAGGAGTCTAACGGTGTAATGCGTTGCACAATTAGGGTTCTTAGAAATTATGTAACGTTACGATAAATTTATGCTTGAATGTGGCATTGATATGGAATGATATCAAGCCTAAGGTACCCTGATATTATCACATTTCAGGTCCAACATGTGTCTGATATTGGACCTATATCGATTGTTGCTTGTTCTTTGAATTTACAGCACCACTTGATTATGAATTTGTAACTTTCCCAACTTAGTTTGTAATTTATTTTTCAGAGATTATCATATTACTAAAGAAATTCTATTTGAGATATAGAATAAGCTTGATGCAAATGTTACTATGGAACATGGAGGTAATATATTAGAAATATCCAGAATTAATATTCCATCATCTTCTGAGTATAGTAGTATAGTGAATACTAATAAAAATATAAGAAATTTGACATTTGATCTCAATGAAAAAGCAAGTTGTAAGTACCCCAGGTTGATTTTGATGTGATCAACCGATTTAAGTTATGTCCTAGTGTGTTTAATCCCTTGTGTCTAAGTGTACAAGAACTTAGGAGCGTAGGAAGTCGAGCGGAAGACGCAACGACCGAGAAGGATGGCACAGAAAGGGAGCCGACGGGCTCGGTGCATTTGAGGGACGTGGAGCCGGGAGAAAGGATGCTCGAAGGGCGAAAGGTCGGAGTCGGGTTCGGGTGAACCTAACTCCGGTTGGCCGGAAATCACACAAGAAGATCGGAAGATAGGTTGGAAAATGGTCAGCGGCTGTTGACAAAAACAACCACTATCGGGCGCTCGTGAGCACACGGGCACTTGGGCTGTCGGGCGCCCGAGCACCCAGGCGCCCCTGTGCTATCAGGCGCCCAAGAGGCTAAGTTTTAGCCGTTTGCGAACGTTGCTTTCTGGATAAGCATTAGGCCACGTGTCAGGCGCCCAAGAGCTCTCGGGCACCCCACAACTGTCAGGTCAGCAAACAGATAATTCCTACCGGGGCAATAAATAGACTCCTGAAGCTCAGTTTCATTAATTCAATGATTTCCAAGCATTAGCAAACAAGTGTAGTTTAATTTCTCTTTCTTTTTCTGAGCTTTCCATGTGTAAGAGGCTTCTCCACCCGAATGAGTTATATTCAGGAGAATCAAGCCATATTCAGTCTTGGATTAACAACCTCCCCGGTTGTAAACTAAGTAAATCCGACCGTCTCTTTATTTATTGTTTGCTTTATTTATTTATGATATTCGTGTCCTAACTAACATCTTTGTTAAGTTAAAAAAATAAAAGATTGAGTTTTCTTTTTCAAGGGCAATTCACCCCCCTCTTGCCGACCTTCGATCACCCTCAATTAGTATCAGAGCAAGGGCGCTCCAGAAGAGCAAGGGCGCTCCAGAAGGACTAACCACCGTCCGAACAGCAACAAAATGGTTGGACCAGCCATCTACCAGCCAAAGTTTGAGGGGGATTTCGCGAGTTGGAAGCACAAAATGCAGGATTTTTTAAAACTGATTTCGATTTAATTTTAATAATGAAAAATGATTTTGTAGCTCCGAAGGGCGTCGATAACAAACCCATGAAGGAACAAGATGACTTTGTTGCGAAAGGAAAAGTAAAATACCATCTGTTGACCGTACTCCCTGCACAAGAAGTCAACCGAGTCAGAAACTATCAATCGACGAATGAACTTTGGGAAAAGTCCCTTGAACTCCATGAAGGTAACTCCGAAGCAAAATTAGCAAATAGAGATCGGCTTCAGAATCAGCTCAGCAACCTTCGACTGGAAGAAGGAGAGTTCGTAGCACAACTTCACGCTAAGCTGAAGGAGCTGATGACAAAATTCAACAATCTCGGAGAATCGGTAAGCAATCGGGATGCGCAAAGGTACGCATTGAACGCCTTCTCGAGAACCCCTAACTGGATTTCAATAATTGACGCCTACTATATCTCTAAGGACCTTGAGGTAAGTACCTTAGAGGATTTTTCCACTTTAGAACTTCATGAATCCAGATGTGTAGGAAAAAGGAAACTGGACAACATCACCCTAGGCACCAGAAGGATCTAACATGAAGAGGATTCTTCAGAAAATGATGAGAACGCAGTATATATGGTAAGGAAGTTGTCCAAGTATTTCAAAACTAAAAAAATTAATAAGGTGCAGGGTAAGAAGCAAAGGAAGATCCGATGTTACAACAGCAATGAAGAAGGACACGTGAAGGAAAACTGCCCCAAAGCGAAGAATAATGAAAAGGGGCACAAAAGACAAAAGCACACAATTTAAAGGAGACTTGGGACGAGTCTTCATTGGAAGACTCGGATCTCGAGGAACACGCTGGACTTGCTCTGATGGCTTTATACCAAGAAGAAGAAAGCATCGATGAAGGGGGAGCCACCTCAGAGGATAACAGTGAAGAAATTCGAATTTCAAAACAGATATGGCAAGTGAGATATATTTTTTACCTCCTGATCAGTTATATTTTAGAATAACGAAAATGATGAAATCCCTGTGTAAATTAAAAAGAAAAAATACAGATTTTAAAAAACAATTCTCATCTTCTTGCCCACTAGAAATGTATGATAAATTAAAATTTGAAAATGAAAGTTTGAAGATTCAAATTGAAAATTTGAAAAACAACTATTCATGTTTAAGAAATTCAAAATTTAATTATCATGTAAAACTTAATTGGTATTACAGATTTCATAGGGGCCAAATTATAAAAATTTCCAAATCAGATGTTCCATCCAAGTTCTTAATAAATCCTGTTGGTAAAAATCTATATTGGGTACTTAAATATATTTTAAACTGTTGATTTTTCTTTTAAAATTAAATTTTTAATTAATGCTTTATTTTTTGGATAACTATTGGTAGGAAAATTAGTTTTTTTTGAATTTATTATGATTTTTCAAAATTGTTAGAAAACTTATCTAAAATTAATTCTTTAGAAATGTGTTAAACATATTTTCCCTTAACATTTTTAATTTTTTTGATGTGATCAAAGGGGGAGATGTAGTGTTAAGTTAAGGGGTAGACTCTAATTTCATTTTTTTAGCGCTTACATTGTTATATATTTATTCTTATTTTTTATTATTTGTTTACCCTAACTTAACTCGGGTTGATGCACATCAAAAAGAGAGAGATTGTAAGTATCCCAGGTTGGTTTTGATGTGATCAACCGATTTAAGTTAGGTCCTGGTGTGTTTAATCCTTGTGTTTAAGTGTACATGAACTTAGGAGCGTAGGAAGTCAAGCGGAAGACGCATCGGTTGAGAAGGGTGGCACGGAAAGGGAGCCGACAGGCTCGGTGCATCCGAGTGAAGAGATCTCTGCGAAAGAGTATGCCGGTGGAGCGAGAAGGACGCGAGCGGCGTCCGAGGGACGAGAAACCAGGAAGATGGATGATCGAGGGGAGAAAGGCTGGAATCAGGTTGGAGTGAGCCTAACTCCGGTTAGACGAAAACCACCTAACAAGACCGAAAGACAGGCTGGAAAATGGTCAACAACTATTGACCAAAACTGCCACTATCGGGCGCTCGTGAACACACGGGCGCCTGGGCTGTCGGGCGCCCAAGCACTCGAGCGCCCCTGTGCTATCAGGCGCCCGAGAGGCTAAGTTTTAGCTATTTGTGAACGTTGCTTTCTGGAAAAGCATTAAGCCACGTGTCAGGCGCCCAAGTGCTCTCGGGCACCCTACAACTGCCAGGTCAGCAAACGAATAATTCCTACCGGGGCTATAAATAGACCCCTGAAGCTCAGTTTCATTAATTCAATGATTTCCAAGCATTAGCAAACAAGTGTAGTTTAATTTCTCTTTCTTTTTCTGAGCTTTCCACATGTAAGAGGCTTCTCCAGCTAAAGGAGTTATATTCAGGAGAATCGAGTCATATTCAACCTTAATTAGCAACCTCCCAGGTTGCAAACCAAGTAAATCTGATCGTCTCTTTATTAATTGACTGCTTTATTTATTTATGATATTTGTGTCTTAACTAACATCTTTGTTAAGTTAAAAAATAAAAGATTGAGTTTTCTTTTTCAGAGCTAATTCACCATTCTCTTGCCGACCTTCAATCACCCTCACAAGTAACCTAGAAGATGAGGTTATGAATCTTTGTACAACACATATTGAATACTTTGAGCTTACTTAGAGTGAGGAGGAAGAGCATGATATCAGAATTGCAAAAGAATTACAACTTAATACAGGTGTAGAAGAATTATTAGCTGATGATATGCAGATTAAACAATATGAATTTCCCCCAAAGCAGTATAGTGACTTAGAGGAGGATTTCCCTATAGCCGATGATCTATTTATTTTGAATTCTCGATTGCTACAAAAGCCAATTAGAGAGGCAGAGGCAACAAATGAGCATGAATTTTTTGTTGGATAGATTTTTCCATCTCGACAAGAATTTAAGAATGCACTTGTGAAACATGTTATGGTTAAACATATGAGATATAACCCAGTTGACACCCGAAAAAATAAATTTAAAGCAGTGTGTTTTGTTGGGGTTGCATGGTTGCAAACATAGTCCCACATGGAAAATACATGGGAAAGAGCATAGACTTATAAGTGTTAGGATCATATCGTGAAGCTAGAGGGGGGGGGGGGGTGAATAGCTTCTTCTCGATTTTTCTACCTACAACGTTAGCGTGCGCAAGCGGAAAACTAAATACAAAATAAAAATAACATTAACACAAACCGATCTATGTGGTTCAGAGATGAAACTCCTACTCCATGGCTGTCCGTAAGGTGGACGATTGATAAGTGTCATTTTATTGATCATTGTATATGCTTAAATCCGTGTTTGACCCAGATTTTACTTGTGTAATTGTGGATTTACCCTAGGTTTTAGGATTTATACTCTTTTTGGACCTAATTGCAAATCTTGATATATTTGAGTTATTTTGTCACTAAATTTTTAATCTACTTTTGTAGGCTTGGAAGGATCATAGACATAGATCATGTTGGGTCAAGGTTGAGTCTGGATCAAGTGATCAAGCGCCGACTTATATGGACCGCCCGATGCAAGAACGGTTAGATCTAGACCATTTGAGAACTTCTGATCAATCCGATCTGGGATTAAGTTTAATCGAGCGATCAGATCAAGATCTGAAGGTTTCAGCCCAATCGGAGATCATCTGGCCGTTGGATCACGTTCAGAGTGATCTAGACCATCCATTCAAAGATCAAGATGATCTGAACCATCCGTTGGAGATCTGGCAGATCCGAGCTACCCCGAGGATGATCCTGACCTCTGATCAAGATCTAGAAAATTTGAGTCAAATCGGAAGAAGATCAACCGTTGGATGAAGTGGAATTAATCTCAGCTGTTCGTTGGTTAACTACTTAAACAACCTCCCCTGTTCAGATCTGTTGTCGCGTCATCGCCAATTCCAGGTAGCTGTTCTTCGTTCTCCTTCATCAGTTCTTCATTTTTCTTACGATTTTCTTCAGTGAAGGCGTGGCCAACTCGATCACGATATTGGAGCAAGATCTGGATCTTTGGAAGAAGGCTTCAGTAGAGATTCAAGCTCAGAATTGCCTTGGAGCAGAGTTGCGTGAGGGTTTCAGCAATTTCTGCAATCTGATCGATTCAATTGCGATCGCGTGCCATTTTCTTCAATTGGAGCTTACTGGAGGGTCCTCTGGTATTCTTCGATCATCATCCAATCATCATCAAACCTCGGAATCGCGAGATCGAGGAGATCAGATTGGGTTTATCCAGCTGAGTGCAGAATTTGAGCAGATTCGACAGTGAAGCAAGTTTCCACTGATTTGCGAGTTGAAGGGGTTCTTGGCTTGCCCTTGCGTGACGAACAAGGAGGTCTTGATACAAGTGAAGGATCGAGGATTAGTTTCTTATTGTATTTCTTTTTGGCATTAGCTGTAATCTCATTCTGCAAATTAGTTTCGTTCAGATTTTGTATTAGATGCTCAAGTTTCCTTTTCTGAATTGTTTTTGCTGTAATTAGGTTTTCTTTCTGCATTCGAGTTAGCTAGATCACTTGTCTAGTGCACAATTGCTTAATTTCAATTAGAATTTCTGCTTTTTGTACCAGTTCTCTATTCCTTTTCTTTGTGTCTCAATTAGTTTCAGAATTCTGCAGCTATTCCAAATTCAGTATGTGTTCAGTTTTGAGTCCTGGGATTAGAGATAATCATTTAGCTGTTAATTCATTCAGTCATAGCTTACTTTGAACTTGAAACATTGCTTAATCTAGCTTAATTTCTGTACTCATGTTCAGCTGGTTGCGTATCAAGCTTTTTGACTGAGTATCAACTTTGTTTCAGTAATGTCAGCTTATAGTTTCTGAATTTGAGTCAATTATACATTGGTTCTTCATTATACTTCTTAAACATTTGATTGTGTATTCGATTCCTTCCTGTTCTACTGTTCTGCATTAGGTTATTGCTGACATTTCTGAGTTTCTGCATTCAAGTTCTGCCTTGTTAGCTGCAGTTCAGAAGTTTGTATCAAGCTTAGCCTTAGCCTTTTTGAATCTTTACCGAAGTTGGGTTTATGCATCAATTTCAGTTGTTTTGTTGTTGTTCTGCTTTTGGGTTGCAGCTGTATGTTTGAACTCAAATTCTGTTTTCTGCCGTTGCATCACTGCATCAGATTTATCAAGCCTTCATGTCCATATCTGCATTTGATTTCTCAGTTCAATCTTTAGCTCTTGTTCTGAAATTCTGTAGCAGTTTCTTTTTCTTAATGTCAGCTTGTTCTCCATTCCAGAATTTCAGATAGTTTATGTAAACTAGCTTCTGAATTCCATTACCCATCTTTGCATATGAGTTTTCCCTTTTGTTGCTTGCATATTGTGTCAAATTAGGTTTCGTCAGTGCCTTTGTATTGAATTGTTTTAGATTGCTAAACATTGTGTCAATTCGTTTGCTTTGCATTGGGCTTGCATTTAATATCAGATTAAATTTTCATATTCGATTAAGTGAAATTGTTTGATTAGGTTTCTTATTGGTTAAGTTCTTTAGCTACCATTACCTTGGTTATTTTCTTAGTTAAATTTCCTTGTTTTTCATTGCTTTTCCATTCCTAATCGAAACCAAACCCAGATTTCATTTGAAACCCAAAAACATTAACGACACATAAACTCGAGCACGAATCGAACAACTTGAACTAGCCCTTGGAAAAATACGACCTGTGGCCCCTTTACTACGCTTTTCTTCTTTGATTGCAAAAAGGGTTTCCAGCATTTATAAATATCTAAATTTGAGACCCACATTCGTGACAGTCTATTTTGGGTCCATCAACGATCCCGATCCTTCGGTGGATGATTCCCCGGAGCACCTCCGGCTAGCTCTTGTTGCTCCTTGTGGGTGGAGAAACCTCGCCACAGACCTTGGACAATCCCTGAGTAATATAGGCTACTAACAAGCTTTAAGCAAGCAAGTTTCGCCCAGAAGAAACAGCCTTAAACGAGCTCCTTTAAATAGAGCTCGAAGCTAAGGAGACGCCTACCAGTCGACTGGTCCATTACCAGTCGACTGGTCCCACTCAAATTCGACCGTTTACAGCTTAACGTTCGAATTTCCAGCCACACCAGTCGACTGCTCCAGGGGCAGTCGACTGACCACCAATCGACTGGTCCATTACCAGTTGACTGATCTTTCTGTGGCATACACCAGTTGACTGCCCTGGCACCAGTCAACTGCCCTGGCACCAATCGACTGCCCTGGCACCAGTCGACTAATCCACTTATACACCTAAGGTTTCCCTTCTCAAGTACACTTCTCTCAGCACTCGAACCCTAGGATTTCCCGAGTATATTTCACTCAGCACTCGTACCCTCACGACTTGGTTGACTATTCATCCAGCAGCCTCGATCTGTTGCCTTCACGCCCTCTTCGTCTTCGGCTCCCGTCCCTCAGATGCGCACACAAGCCCTCGGCTTGCCTCCATTCCATCTTTCACGTATGCCTCGAAGTCCGCTTCCCTTGGCTCATCGTCCCTGCTTTGTCCCTGGTCCCTCAGATGTGCACACAAGCCCACGGCTTGCCTCCATGCCACCCTTCACCGTACCCGAAGTCGTCCAACCAGGTCTATGTGTATCCTGCAAACCTGCACACTCACATACACATATTATACCACAATGAAACCCTAACTTAATCATATTGACACACACATCAAAATCGATGATCCTCCAAATCATACTTGGGTCGATTGCCCCAACAATCTCCTCCTTTTTGATGTGTGGCAATTTGTTTAAGTTAGGTAAAACAACAACAATTAAAAATTATAGACATAGAAAATAACAAGAGGCAACCTCCCCCTTAACCTATGCCCTCCATATAATTTCCAATTTTCACAACACCCAAATTAAACCTAACTTATAACCACAAGTTCTCCCCCTTTGACACCATCAAAAAGATTGCCCCAAGAAATCTCAACCCTAGTGTCAACAAGGAACCCAATCTATTTCTGAAAAACCCCTCAGAAATCAACCAACAGTCATACCAGTCGACTGCCCCTGCATCAGTCGACTGGCCTGTGGAATTCACAATCCCACAGAAACATCAGGGCAGACGACTGATACAGTCCATTTCTGAAAATTCCAGCCGGATCTAAAAAATTCCACAAAATTCAGAAAAATATAAAACTTTGCAAACATATTTGTTAGGATATAATCTACCCTAGAAAAATATGGTTTCGTGAAAAATACCAAATATGGTTAACTTTTGGTACAAACTCCAACTCTGTTGAAAAGTATCATTTTGTATCAACTCTCAATCCTTTATTTGATTCTATGTGTTGTTGGATCGAGAGAACCGATAGAGCGGGGGGGGGGGGGTGAATATCGGATATCGTTCGGATTTTAGTTAAAGAGAAATTGCACAGCGGAAAAAACACAACACACGCAAACACAATAGTTTTTACTTGGTTCGGAGCCTAGGTCGACTCCTACTCCAAGGCCCACGGTCGTTGACCGTTTTCTGCGGGCAATTCTATATGTCGCAAAAGTAGTTTACAAAAATATTTAAGAGAATTCAGTACAGTAAACCAAAATAGCTCTTCTTTACCGACGTCCGGAGTGAATTGACTTTTTCCGGAGCAGCAGGACATCGTCAGCTCGAGTTGAGAGGTTTCCGGGGCAGAGCGCGGGAGCAGAAGAGCGTTGAAGTGTTGAATTGAAGTGTTGTTCGAAGCTTGGGGTCGAGGGCCCTTTATATAGGGCCTGGGGGCGCCCGGGACGTCGGGGGCGCCCCCCACGTGTCACCCGATCTATCTTCAGCGCGGTCAACATCTGATCCCTTCAAAATCGGGATCAGGTTTGACCGGGGCGCCCGGAGCGCTGGGGGCGCCCGGGTTGACCGGGTCAAACTCTATCCTTTGGCTTCGCGAGGGTGCGCTTCGGTAGCTGGCCCTGGGGGCGCCCGCAGTACAGAGGGCGCCCGGGAGCAGCGGGGGCGCCCGGGAGCAGCGGGGGCGCCCGGGAGCACAGGGGCACCCAGGAGTTGAACTGTCGAAGCTGTCTTTGCTTTGTTGTGTTTTGAGTTCACCTTGGGGGCGCCCGGGACACTCCGGGCACCCTGGTCAGCTGTTGCCTCATTCCTTTGAGGCTCTCTGAGCTGAAGACACACGTTCCTTCGGTCCTGCATCCAGGGTTAGTCCAAAACACAATAAAACAATAAATTATTAGATTATACAGCCTTAGCTGTCTTGGTTCTGACTTTGGGTCACCAAAATGGAACCCTAGGTCGAACCGACGCCTACTGTTCCCTCGACGGGGAACGCGTCCTCACCTACTCCTCTCGGGAGAGTGTACCTGATGCCAACCGTTCCTCTGGTTGGACTTTTGCCTGACGGTCCTTTGCCAGGTCTTGGATGCCGAGCTGTCCTTCGCCCGGTGCCTAGCATTCCTTCACTAGGGCTTCAGTCCCAAGCTGTCCTTCGCCTGGCGCCTAGCAGTCCTTCGCCAGGGCTTTTCATTCTGGCATTCCTTCGCCAGTGCCTAGCTGTCCTTCGCTAGGGCTTTTCACTCTGGCATTCCTTCGCCAGTGCCTAGCAGTCCTTCGCTAGGGCTTTACACTCAAGTGACATGTTAGATAACAAATAAGACTTAACTTTTGAACCCTGTTGCCATTATCAAAACACAGGTTTGACTTTGGTGCTTTCTGCACCAACAATCTCCCCCTTTTTGATTTATGGCAACCCTAGTACAACAAGTTAAGTTTAATCAAAAGCATAAAAATTTGTTCCCTCCCCCTGGAGAGAATCTCCCCCTAGATTTTTCAAAACTTCGTGGGGTTCTAAGTTTTTAAAAAAACTTTACTTAGAATGATTTTGCACTTTGAAAACTTAAGTTTAGGTGCTTTAGGAATCTTTTGATAACTTAAGTTTTAAAAGTACATAGAAGAAATTTTTGAAAGCATGAGTTTCGAGTACTTAACAAAAATTTGAAGTCTTAAGTTTAAAGTACTCATAAGTTTGAAAATTTTTAAGTTAAGTACTTAATAGGATTTGAAAAACTTAAGCACTTAGTAAACTTTTGAAATAATTTAAGTACTTAGTAAACTTAGTTTAAAGGACTTTATAAAAGTTTTGAAAGGCTTAAGCTTAAAGTACTTATAAAAGCTAAAAAGTTTTGAAAAACTTAAGCTAAGCTTAAAGTACTTATAAAAGTTTTGAAAAACTTAAGCTTAAAGTACTTATAAAAGTTTGTACTTTGAATAACTTAGTACTTAATAAGCTTAAGTACTTAATAGGTTTTTCTTAAAACAAAAGACTTAAGTATTTCTAGAAAGGTTTTGAAAAGTAGCTAACTTTTTAAAAAAACATTTGGAGAGTTTGAAAAAATTTGAAAAATTTGAACTCTCTCCTTTCCTATCTCTCCCCCTTTGCCATATATCAAAAACAGATAGATATTGCAGAAATTAAATTGCATAAAAGAAATGACTTAAAAAAATGATTTTGCTGTACTGAACCAAGACTTAGACCAAATCAGTTAATTTTCTCTTGTAGGGACCTGTCTAACCCATTTAGCTACTTACTAACTGTTATAAGCAGTAGGTTTTGCTAGGGTTAGTCAAGTTAAGTGTTTCTGTTCAAGTTAGATTTTCTAAACTTGACACATAACTGGATTGCTGTAAAAGTTGTATTTAGTGCCCCAATTACTACAGATGCACTAGCTTAAAGCATCTTGAATTAAGGCAAAGACCTAAGCATCTCAACCCTTTCTAAGTTATCAACCAAAAGTATCCTAAGGTGCTTGTGAGATGCTGGCTTCTAAATATATAGGTGCATGCAGTTCTAGGGTTAGGGCCTAAGCTAAGTCCATTTGCGAAAAAGCCCTAGTTTTGAAAGAGGGTAGTTTTGAAAGAAAACTAAGTCGAAAATGATTTAAAACAAACTGATTTTGAAATTAGTAAAACAGTTTTTCAAAATTCTAATTTTAGAAACTGTTTTTTAAATCAAGTAAAGCAGAAAGAAAATCAACAGTAGAGTTAATCTATTCTACAGAGCACAATCCTAACTGCCTTCTTAGTGAGCTGAACTCAGACTCAGGTAATGGTTTTGTGAATATATCAGCTAAGTTGGATTTTGAGTCTATATGGTTAAGTGCTATCTCACCCCTGGCTACATGGTCTCTTACGAAGTGATGTTTAACTTCTATATGTTTTGTTCTGGAATGTTGGATTGGGTTCTTAGTTAGATTGATTGAACTTATATTGTCAATAAATACCTGAGTTTGGGTGTAGTTGAGCTGGAAGTCCTTAAGAGTGTGCATCATCCATAAAAGTTGTGCTACACATTCTCCTAAGGCTATATACTCAGCTTCAGTTGTGGACAGAGCCACGCAGTGTTGTTTTCTGTTGCACCAACTTACTAGACTATTTCCTAACAGTTGGCAGCTTCCACTTGTGCTCTTTCTATCTAATTTACAACCAGCATAGTCAGAATCCGAGTATCCTGACAAATTGAAAGTTGAGGTTCTAGGATACCAAATCCCTACATTTAGGGTGCCCTTTACATATCTTAGTATTCTTTTTAGGGCTGCTAAGTGTGTTTCCTTAGCACAGGTTTGGTATCTAGCACACATCCCTATAGCAAAAAGAATGTCAGGTCTGCTGGCTGTAAGGTACAGTAGACTACCTATCATACTTCTATACAGTTTGAGGTCTACTGGCTTACCTTCAGGGTCACTATCTATTTTTACATTAGTTGCCATGGGGGTATTTATGCTTTTAGAGTTATCCATTTTAAATTTCTTTATTAACTCTTTAGCATATTTGGATTGATGGACGTAGTTTCCATCTCTAGTTTGTTTGATTTGTAGTCCTAGGAAAAAGGTAAGCTCACCAACCAAGCTCATTTCGAATTCATTTTCCATTATCTTTACAAATTCTTTTAGGAAGTTTGTGTTGATGGATCCAAAGATTATATCATCTATGTAAATTTGGGCAATGAATATATCTTTTCCTAGGGTTTTAATAAATAATGTTGAATCAATTTGTCCTTGTTTAAATTCTTTAGAAGTTAAGTAAGTTGATAAACGTTCATACCAGGCCCTAGGTGCTTGTTTTAACCCATATAGTGCTTTAGTTAATTTGTAAACGTGGTCAGGTTTGTCTAAGTCCTCAAACCCAGGGGGTTGTCCTACATAAACTTCTTCTTTAATGAACCCATTTAGGAAAGCTGACTTTACATCCATTTGGTATAGCTTAAATCCTTTATGGGATGCAAAGGCTAACAACATTCTAATGGACTCAAGTCTAGCTACTGGGGCATATGTTTCATCGTAATCTAATCCCTCTACTTGGCTGAATCCCTTGGCTACTAAGCGGGCTTTATTTCTAACTATTTCTCCTTGATTATTTAGCTTATTCCTAAAGACCCACTTAGTGTCTATGATGAATTTGCCTACAGGTTTAGGCACTAGTTCCCAGACTTGGTTTCTCTCAAATTGGGCTAATTCTTCTTGCATAGCTATGATCCAATCAGGGTCAGGTAGGGCTTCATCTATAGTTTTGGGTTCTATTTTTGATATCATAGCTATTTGACTAAGGTTTCTATAGGAGGATCTAGTCCTGACTCCTAGAGTTGGATCACCCACAATTTGATCAGTTGGGTGACTAAGTCTGGGTTTCTTGGTTCGCCTAGAACTTGGTTCAGCCTCAGGTCCGGCTGGTCGGTTTGGTTCATTGTTCGATTCGACTCTTTGGGTTGGTTCATTTGTTGGTTCAGTTGACTCATTAATTGGTTCAATAGTTAGTTCGTTTAAGGATTCAATTAAGGGTTCACTAGTTTGTTCATTATTTTCTTGATCAGAATTTGATGAAGTTAGGTTTGGATTATCAGATGTTGAGTTGACTTCTTCATCAAATATTAAGTTAGTTGTTTCTGTTGGGAACGAGATGGCTATAGAGGGGGGGGTGAATATAGACAACCACTTTCTCCTTGGAAACTTATCACGATTTCTGCAACTCAAATATCAGTAGCACAGCGGAAAGAGTAGAAAACAGAGTGTGCAGAAAAACAAAACGAAAGAGAAACAAACACGACTAGCAAGATCGCTAACAAGGAGGGTTTACAAGGTTCGGGGATAACTTGCCCATACTCCTTGGCGTGCCCTTGAGGTGGGCGATCCCTTGATCGTCGGCAGATCAAGCCCCGGTTAACACCGGATATGAAGCAACCTCCTTCTCGGTGGAGAAACCTCCCCACAGTGTGTTTCAAACAATGATATAGAATGAGCACAATGAAACAACAACAAGAAGGATCTTACTCAAACACTTGGCAAGGACAAAACACAGCAAGCTTCCCTGAGCTCCACCCAGTGGCGATCTCACGCAGACCCCTGCTCCGTGTCTTCCCACTGTCGGACTCCAAGCCTCTTGTTTTCTCCTTCAAGCGCTCAAGTATGATGATTGCTCCTCAATAGCTTGCTTAGAATGGTTGAAGAACTCAAGAACAGCAAGCTTGTAACACAGGAACTGAAGAGCACCAAAAACTGAAGAACTTATTAACTTGTTACTCTCGCGTTCCTTTTTGTTTCTCCGCCAAGCGACAAGTGACAACATCTCTGTAGCTCCCAGCTACTCATCTGCCAACGCCAGCCTCTATTGAGCTATCTCTGGACTCACTGAGCTCCCCTCAGTCAAGCTCCAGTCTGCAGCTCACCGTTGCAACCTGAGATGAGAAAGAGACAAACCTGCTCCAAGGAAAGCACTCTTTGACTTCTCCTTGAGTGTTTGAATCCTCCCCTGTCACCTGAAACTCAATCAGAGCATTAGAGCAGCAAATCAAGCAGCATATCAAATATCAGGAACATACATCAGCAAATCAGATACGATCAGACGCTCTGACCACGTCTGACAGTGAAATTTGAATTAAAGTGATCGGTCACCGGACCGATCCAGGGTGTGTGGATCGGTCACCAGATCGATCCAGTGCTTCGCTGGGATTCCCAGCTCTCGCAGCTATACACGCCTGATCGGTCACCAGACCGATCAGGGTGAAGCCTGATCGGTCACCAGACCGATCAGAATGGATCCTGATCAGTCACCAGACCGATCAGAATGGATCCTGATCGGTCACCCAGACCGATCAGGGCAGATGAACAGTTATTTTTTAATCAAATCCGAGATCCCTGATCGGTCACCAGACCGATCCAAGACTTTGATTAGCAAGGGAACTCACTCACCGTTTGCTCCCTGATCGGTCACCAGACCGATCAGGAGCAAGACAGCAAGGAAGCAGCCTGCTCCCTGATCGGTCACCGGTCCGATCAGGAGCCACACAGTAGATTCCCAATCTCACTGTGCGCTCCCTGATCGGTCACCAGTCCGATCAGACATAGCTGGATCGGTCACCAGACCGATCCACTCAAGAGCAGCGTGCCAATGTCCCTGATCGGTCACCAGACCGATCCAGTGACTCAACCCTAGCCCTCCAAGCTAGGAATTCATCCACCTTAGCCCTCCAAGCTAAGGATTTTTCCATCTAACTCTCCAAGTTGGGAATTTGCACCTAACCCTCCAAGTTAGGACTTTTCACCTAGCCCTCCAAGCTAGGACTTTTCACCTAGCCCTCCAAGCTAGGACTTTTCACCCAACTCTTCCGAGTTAGAACATCATCCAACCTAGCCCTCAAAGTTAGGCACCTGACCCTCCAAGCCAGGACTTTTTCACCTAATTCTCCAGGATGGGAATTTGCACCTAACCCTCCAAGTTAGGACATTTCACCTAGCCCTCCAAGCTAGGACTTTTCACCCAACCCTTCCGAATTAGGACTTTTCCAACACCTAGCCCTCCAAGCTAGGATTTTCCACACCTAACCCTCCAGGTTAGGATTTTCCAACACCTAGCCCTCCAAGCTAGGATTTTCCACACCTAACCTCCCAGGTTAGGATTTTCCATATCATGCCTAATCCTCGATCAGGACTTAATCATAATCATCATAATCATCACACCTAACCTCCC